>BQNB010017030.1:516-67858 GCA_026074375.1 Tanacetum coccineum | reverse complement strand
ACTTCTTTTTATATTGATGTTCAGTTGAGGAGATGATGCATGGCCACACCGGAGCTAAATTAAAGCATCAGAAATTCGTTGTGGTTGATGAAGTAGATAGGCATGAACATAAAAATGGTTAGAACTGTTGTCAACTTGATGATTCACATGAATAGTGGTAAACACACATGGGTTGGGTAAACCGGTCAAAATGGGTTCGAGTTGAGGCACTACCTTTTATTTGTTACTTTTAATTAATAACAAAATGAAATCCCTAATTACGATTTGGGGACTATTAATCTGTTTGACCCATTATTTGTTTAGCTAATTTTGTTAATGTGATCTATATACGTGTTTCAGATACAACACAACCCAAACTGACCCATTCTTTAATAAATGGATTAACCCTCAGTTCACATTCTTGGTTATGAAGTATGGTGACACTTAACAACGACTGATGGTTTTAATTTTATTTTTTGTGCATACGCAGAAGTCAGTCAGGCTATGGTTTGTGTAAAGCCCACAACTTTAGTCAGGTAATGTTTTAATCAGAACATTACACACAATTTATTGGGAATCTTAATGTAACCATTATTTATAAAATGCAGAAAAGAGCAACCTCCATCTCCTTCTCCACGCGCTTCCACGGAATCCATGGAACTTGACCCATTGTCCGTTGCTGGCAGTCCTGGCACAGTGGCGTCAAAGGATATTGGTTCGTATTTGCTATTGTTTGAATTAAATGTAAAAGGGGAATACTCTCAGCCAGTATTGGGTTAATAATGGTTAACTCTTAAACTTTTACCAATTTGGCGGGTTGATAAGATTTTTTGGTAATTATATTATCCGTAACTTCTTTTTCACATAATTTTCGACCCTTTAACTGTTGTTATCTCGTTCAGTTTTGAAATATAAATCAGTAATATTAATAATTAAGCGGAAGAACTCCCAAGTCACTGAAAAATGACCGATTGAGCTGGTTTTTTAATATACATATGTTTCAGTAAGACAAAAATTTTAGGCTAATGCTATATTGCTATGCGAAAAAAATTAAGGATAGAAACATTGCCCAAAGAAGTTGAAGGGTTAAACAGCCAAATCGATTAATGTATGAGAATTACACCATCATCAACCCATTTCTATATTAGGGAACATACTTTTAAATTAAAGTGTTAAGACTTACGTTAAAAGTTTATAATCAAATAAGGGAACCGGTACAGAAAACGCAAATCGAGTTTTTGATAATAGGGTCCCTTATTTTAGTATAGACTTATAAAGTAAACCCTTAAACGTAAGTTCCTTGTAGTAGAAACTGATAGAAATTTTAAACTCTCCGAGTTTCGGTGTATGTAAATGCATTTCTTGTTTGTTATTTTGATGCACATACTAATGTTATTTGATTTATTTATTTCATTTTGGTGATTCAGAGAAGAAACCAAGACCTGTTTCACCAAGACGATTTCCTTTACCGAGTGGTGGTTCTTTATCGAGCAGGTTAACCCCTACAAACCCAAGACCAGGCTCAAGATCTTCCACACCAAATTCCAGTCGATCAACATCTCCAACCTCATTTCCCAAACCAAGGGTAATTTACGTTAAAATCTATTCTTTTTGTTATTTACCAGAAGTGGCAAAATTTGCGGTCGATCTGGCCAGAAACACTTTTATCCAACAACTGCATTTCGTTACTAATAAATAGTGTGAAAAACATGATCACAAAGATCATAGTATTTATGTATTGGATTCAAAAACACACATTGGGCGACTTTCTACATGTTTGACCCATTTTATTAGCTAAATTTACTTTTACCCGTTTGAGCCGATCTTGTATCTACTATATTATCCTTTTGGTCCATATTACTTTATTAGACGATCCTCTTACATCTATAGATGTTCCTTATGGAATTTTCATTTAAATACCCTATTGTCCCTTTCTTATATCTATCTACATACAAAATGGATGTATTGATTTAGTTCAAGGGTATTATAGACATTTTACTATCAGGTTAGGTTTATACTAATTGCTTAATGTGATATAATGGTATTCATGTGCAGCAACAAGAGCCTCGGAAATCAGTATCAAGGAATAAAAATGGTGATGGAGACGTGTATAAAGAAGATGACCAGATCCCGAGCAAAGGCAAACGTCTCCTCAAGGCACTGCTCAGTCGACGCAAGTCAAAAAAAGATGAAATGCTTTACACTTATTTGGATGAATACTAAAGTGCAAAAGTTGATTCTTGAGTTATTCAAAAGTAGTGAAAGGTATATTGTTCAACAGCTGCATTTTGCACCTTTCCTTTAAGAACGAGTATGTGCAGATGTGATTATTAGAAGGAACAGTTATAATATACGGCGTAGTTTTAGATCATTGAGGATTATTGTATTCCAGACAGTTTTATTATGAAAATTGCAACAATGCTTTTCAAGATGATTTTGTTTACTACGTACAAAGGTTTTACAATACTGAATTTGGTCAGTAAGGTTCAGTTTTAATTGATAATTTGTTAAATAAGTTAAGTTATTTGTTCATATATATGTAACTTTGTATTGATGAAACAATGGAAGTTGTCAACTGTATTGTCAAAATCGCTTAATGGTGCGTCGCAGTAGTAATCAAACAATGTAGTTTTAGTGTTTTTCTAGCAATAAATGTAAGGTTATAGTCATTATAAGAACCATATGCTCGTCGTTTGCAAAGATGTAATGACTTCGATATACAGACATGTCCTATGGTAGAAACCTAATGACTTCAGGTTCGATGTGTTATGACTAATGTGTAACTTGTTACCAATTTAAGGGGCGAAAAAACCTTAAACACACAAAATGCACATACGTGTACGTATAGTGTAGTTAGTCAAAAGCGAGCGCTTAAGCGAAGAAGCGAGGCGTTTTGCCTTAAAGCGCTTTGATTCCAAAAAAGCGAGGTGTTTTACTAGAGCGATAAAAAGCGTTGGGAAGCGACCGAGAAGCGACCAAAAAGCAAGCGCTTTTTTTCTTTAACGGCTATTTTTTATTTTTTTTATAGCCGGCCCTAATCTTTTAAATTTGGTTAAATAAGTAACCCTTTAATATGATATTACAAATACTTCTTTTATAAACTAAGACTGTGTTTGGCAACAAGCGTTTTGGAGTGACAAGCGGTAAGCGGTAAGCATTTTAGATGAAAAGCTTGTTTGACAACACCTCAACAAGCGTTTGAATATTGTTTAACCGCTCCAATCTCAAATGCTTCTTGAAGAAGCATTTCGGAACTGCTCCAAGCAGTTTGTTATAAAATTACATTTATGCCCTCAAATATAAAATTTATACTTTCTTTAATTAGGTTATATGTCTTTTTTTGTAATTTTACGCTTTTTAATTACAGCTTACAACTACGTTACCAAACACCTTTTTTTAACAAACTGCTCCTGCTTACTGCTCTTGCTTACTGCTCCTGCATCTATTTTTTGGGTCTGTTTAGTTAGTCCTCACATTACAAATCATGTCAAGCTATAAGCATAATAAACACCTGGGATATTGATATTCGGGCTGGATTTAATAATTTGTGAATATTTCGATAGTATAGTTTTACACTTTTACTTGCAGTGTGCATAAATCATATACAATTTTTTATGTGGTTTGTGAATATTTCGATAGTATAGTTTTACACTTTTACTTGCAGTGTGCATAAATCATATACAATTTTTTATGTGGGGTTTTGTTGTTAAATTTATCAAATTTTCATGATTTTTTATAAGTTCTTCATATAAAAGATAAATAAATTACAAAACGTATCCTCAAACTATGCAATAAATTACGAAAACTACAATGTACTTTTAGGTATTTACGATTTTTTTATATGACACACTTTATTTATCAAATATGTAATAAATATCTACCGACTTTTGCATAAAAAAATACACCGTAGAAAACCCGCATAAAAAAAGTTGTCCCGTCGCAACGCGCGGATCAATTCTACCTCGTTTATTAACAATTATTAATTATATAATCCTCTCTCCCCAAGTTGCTTTAAGTATTTAAAATAAACTTCTCTTGTTTAGTCTTTTCTTAATAAAAATAAAGATTTTAGGATAATTATGTTTTAGACAGTATCATATGCACAAAGGGTAAAAAATACACTCAAACGCTCGCTTTTTGTCGCTTCTCGCTTTAAGGAAGGCACGCTGCTTTAAGGTCGCTTCCCCCTTTAACTACCTTGTGTACGTATCACAACATGCATCAAACTTGACCCACTAACTAAAGAAAGTTTAAGACTGATAATGGTCCCACAATGTATCGAACTTAGACACGTTATTCTTTAGTTGTAATAAACAATTTTTTTTCCTATTCAATGTACAAATCTTTAATTTATCCTATTGTGTGTATCATTAAGGTGTAAGTTTGATAATATTAGTAATTATCCATTGACATGTATCAAACTTTACCCCTAACGATACACACGATAAGATAAATTAATAGTTTATACATTGAGTAGAAAAAATATTCCAAGTTTGATACATTTTCAAATAGTTATGCAGATTCTACATCAGAACTTGTATGAACTTGTAAGTTGTAATAAATATCGATCAAAGGCCCATGTGAATATGCCATATATAAATAAGACTATAAGAATATTCCAAGACTTAATGGTATATTACCCAAACAAGTAAGCAACATCTTACATTTTAATGGTTCTATCATCTTCACTAGCCTATAGCACTACTACACAAGCAAAGCCAAAGTTTCAAACCACTTTCATGCTCAATCATCAGCATGGCAAAATCCCACCAAGGTCACAAGTAACCTCACTTTCGCTCACTCGGTACGTAATTTAAATCATTAATACTTTGATTTTGGCTAAGGGGAATCCTTTATCATGAAAACACAATATGTTTAGGAAGTAAAATGTTTAATTTGTTGTGACGAGTGATCAAGTTTTTGAACTGTTAATCGTTAAATCACACTTGTCGTTGAAGTTATCGTGCAATATTGTTTGTAATTTCTAGCGTCTTGCTAGCTTTTTTGTTATATATATAAAATTGATTGCCTCAAAAAATATACACTTGCCCGTTGAACTTGAATGTGAACATGAATCGTTGTTACACAAAGGATATATTAAGCCAGATACTTAAAGAGGGTCCTTATAGATCCTTAAGTAATCAAGTTTTGCAACACTTAAAACATGTGATCATCACAACTACAATGTTCAAACCTAGAAGCATATCCAGACGCCGTCCTTTAAAGCTCATTTGATAACAAGCACCGGTTAGAAGCACCAAAGTGGAATAAAATCCTAAACTTTCATTTGAGCACGGCACTGTCCAGCATGAACTTGAAAGTATGCATGAATAACGCATACAAAGCTTTAAAATGAAATCATAATGATGGGCCGATTTCCTGAACATGCATTCCACAACATATACTTTGTATTCGGTATTGACAGCAAAAGAAATATTGTTGGGAGTAAAAATTATACTAAAAATGCATAATGTTTTGCATCTTTAGATTCTATAAGAACTTGTTGATGTGAGCATTATGTATCAGTATTACTTTAGCAAGCACAGAATATCTGAGAATAATCAAGAAAAAGAAAGTGAGAGCATCAGGCTTTGCCTTCGGCTCCATAGGATTCCCTTCAACTAGATTATACTATATCCTTGCACTTCCGTTGTATGTGAAATAGTATATAAAATTATATGCTTTATGGGTTGACTTCCATTGTCACTTAACAGCTCCCGCCATCAACCTCTGTATTTGTTTGTACGTGTTACAATGTTATGACGTTCTGCATTTGGTGAGCCTTACATCAACAGTCGTATGATATATAAAATTACCTGCAGGGTAATTTTGGTAATTTTGTATCTGATGGTTAGATTTGGCCCCGATAAAAAAAATATTAGTCTTGAGAATAAATGGGTTACCATAAGACAGGTTTGTATCCGTTAATCATGTGGGGCCAGTGCTCACTCTAACTGGTCTTATACGTCTTGGAACTCTTCGTATGTATCCAAAAGCTAATACAAAAATGCTGAATATGTATAACATCATGCGTCTAAATGTTTCAGCAATACCAATCATGACCGACCCATTGTTACTTCCTCCTTCTAGTTTAGATTTGTTAGAGGGACTCCAGCTCATTGACCAAAAGCCTATATTAGAAATATGCACAATTAGTCATATGAAAGATCTTTGCCTAATTTTAAGAACGGTTATTTATTTTGTTTTGATTGCTTTTACCAGTGCTCTTTTCGGGCAGATTCGTCCAGTCATGTGGGCTTGTCTTGTTTTCTGCTGCAGTTATCAAGTCAAGTAGAGCTTCATTGACCTGAATTTGGAACATTTGACTAGCATCAGTGAAACAACCCTAGCTCCGACATCATATATGGATATGTAAGCTTCTTAATTCTGCCTTTTCTTATATGTCCTTTTTATGGGATTATGTATAAAAAGGCCATTCAAACGGTCATCCTACTGTTTAATCTATTTTATGGGCCACCACCAAAGGCAAAAAACAGACTGAATGAGGGAAAGAACCTCAACTTTTGAACAAACAAAAGTAAATTTGATTATTTTTTCTGTTATGTGAACAAATGTTAAAAGGGTTGAAGATAATTTTCTTTATTCAAGATGTACTTTTCGTATACGAAATTGGATGCATATATTTGGTGCTCTATAGAAGTACTATTGATAGTTGGGTGACTTCCTTCTACATTATCCTTTTTTTATATTTCTTACATACGATAAGAATGCTGACTACCACAAACATAAAACTTATTTAGGATACTCGATTACAAATATATGAAACTAATATTACCTCTTTGGTCCTCTCGTGACTCACTAAATGACCACCATGAAGTTCTACCATCCTTGCAAACGGATAAAATTTCTTTGCAAGCCTCCTTGCATGAGATACTTGAGCAATAACATCATATCTGGACATTGACGTACCATGAGTTTCTAAACTGAGACATTTGTGAGAAAAGATATGTAAAACTATCATCAGTAAGAGATAATAATCAGAGTCATACCTGCCATGAATTACTGATATTAAAAAACCTTCTTTGCGGATCATTTCTATGTCTGTTCTGGAGAGTTTGTGTGTCCAACAGGCATTAATCTGACCATCAAACCCATGAGTTGATTGCATCCCGCTTGCTGAAATCGCTTTAACATATTCCTGAAGAACGTTTCAACAAGAAGACTGGAATTATATTGAGAATCAAATGCTGATCTAATTTTGTATAGTAATAATATGGTAGATGATGTTGGTGCTGTGGTGCATCAGTAGATCAGCAATTGATTCTTACTTGATATAGCACTGCTCTTCTTGTTTCAGATCCAACACATTCTGCAAGATATTCCTGCAGAGTATGGCAAATTGTTAGCACCATGGGCTCATGGCGGAATTTAGTGTTATTTACCAACAACCAATTAATGAATAAAACTACTAAGGAGTTCAACAACAACAAAAATTTACTTGTGCTTAAGATAGTTGATGTAATTGTATCATTAAAGTATCCTTAACTTGTGTTTAAATTGAACTAAAAATTATTTAAAGGAAGCAATGAGGCATCCACCAAACATATAGACTACACAAAATGGGTGTTTGTATCGACTTTTAAATGTCATGTGGACTGTTTCCATATTTCAAAAATCAAATAGGAAATAACAAGAGTTGTCAACCTGTGTGTAGTGAGTGTCGAGATCAACGGCTGCTCTTTGCTCTGGAGTCTTTGCCCTCAAAAAACGCATTGCAATGGATAAGGTTTGACGATCAAGCTGCAGAGAAAAATGGAATTGAGGCCTTACGAATTCATAGCAAGGTTTGCTAATTACTTCAAACTTAACTTAGTCAAGTGTTCCATATATCATTCGCTACATCCTGTCCACTATTTATATATACTCGTATGAATTTCTTTATTGTAATACCTTCACAATCCAGTTTTAATTAGCTTATATTAATTACTCGGGAATCATGATGTAGAAGACATAGCAACAGATCAGACACACTACATCAGGTTTTATCTTATAATTTCACACGCTATAGAGTAAGTTCACTTTGTTTCTTCTTGACTAGAGTTGGTGACTGGGTCGGGGGCTTGGGTAACGGGTCAAAATGGATTTAGGATGGGTCGAACAACCCACTGACAGATTATGTCTTTCCTTCCTTGAAGCTTAGAATAGAGCAATCTATTAAAAATGCACCCAAAAAAAATGATGTTTTACCATTTGACTGATTACAAGCAAATTATAACCCAAATCAGCCCGTTTACGATTTACCCATAAATGAGTCGAATTAGTCACCTCTATTCCTGACATGTATACAACTACGTTAATATACGCATCAACTCTGAATACTTAAGCAGACATGACAGATGCAAAATTATGCTTTGGTCTGCTGTCTGCTAAATAGTTGCTTGATTCGGACCCAATGACCTAAAAAGGTATGTTCCTTAATAGACATCATGACTAAAAAACCCATAGGCTATGATTAATTAATACGTGAAACCAACAAGTTCATACAACAGCATGCCAATAACGAAGTGCTTATATAAAAGATAAATTGTACCTTTGGAAGACAATCATAGCCTCCACCGGTTACATTAAGTAAAGCCAAAGACATAACTCTATCTGGGAAAAGCGCAGCCAGTTTGGAAGCTATCATACCACCTGATCGTAAATTACACAGCATAAGTAAATATCTTACCGATTAGCCTTATAGGAACAAAAACCCGCCTTAAAACTTCTAGTACGGATTGTATTCACATAACACATTACATATGAGTAAAATGCAGCTGATAATAATACAATGTGAAAGCTATAATTTGCGACTAACCCATTGAGTGACCAAATACATGAGCTTTCTTCCAACCCAAATGATCCATTACTGCTATTGCATCTTTAGCCATAATCGTTGTTCTGCACCCACAAAATCGATTGCATCATCCCAGTAATCAAACAAACACTGAAATATACACACATACATGCACTAATGCTACGACTATATTGCTTAGGGAAAGACTTTTTTGACTTGAAGTATTCTTAGTGATCGACGTATGTGTTGGCAATATAGATTCAATTTAGTTAGGACATAATACAATCAAGCAGAAAATATAATCTATACCAAAATACAATAAGCAAAATAAATGGGTGTTCTTATTTTAAGCCCTCTAGATTGTTTGGATAACCTGCTTCTGCTTATCTGCCTAGGGGGTGTTTGTTCAAGCTTATATGCTTACGTGGTTTCGGCCTATGTTTCGTAAGCCCGTTTTTTCCCTCCTATTTTAAAACTTACGGGCTTATTTAAGCTTATTACTCGTATGTCATAATAGGCGTTTGTAAGCCCATAAGTTTTAAAATAAGATGGAAAAAACGGGCTTATAAAAAAGAGGCCAAAATCACATAAGCTAATAAGTCCAATATATTTGGTTAAAAAGATATGCCCCTTTGCTCTACTTCTAAAGTCGTTACCTTTATTATATTCTATTAGTCTATAAAATAAGTAATCCCAAAATGGCTTATTTGGTTTACGTCTTAGGATTCATAAGCTCACTTTTGTGGTTGTGGCTTATTTTGAAACTTTTCGGCTTATATAAGTTTATTATGTCATGATACGCTTATATAAGCCGAAAAGTTTTAAAATAAGCCACAAAAGTGAGCTCTTGAAACATAAGCCGAAAACCTGATAAGTCATAAGCCGGCTATATAAGCCGAAACAAACACCCCAAACTTGATCATAAATTATAAAAAAGGTCCTTACGTATATTCCGATCTTTTAGTTGGAATAGAGCTTCTTCCAACACCTCTATTATCAAAAGCACACACCTCCACACCTTCTTCACCCGAGCTGACGTCATCGTCACCTGACCTCCTTAACACGCTGACGTCATCATCACCATTAACATCATTTGGTTTCACATTCCCAACAAGACCCCTGATTTGTGGGCCCCACGAATCATGTGTTGCAGCCAAACCTTAAATAAAACACAATAACCCATTTCCATAATTCAAATTTTATATATATATATATAAAGAAAAGAAAAAGTGTTATGTTTGGATGTATTTAATTTACCTATGATCATTAAGATTTTGGTGGGCCCACTTCCATAAGTGTTGTAGAAAATCTTTATACCACCATTCTTGATGACGTCACTGATGGATGGTTGGTTGTTTCCGATGTAGCAATACGGCATGGTTTTTGGTGGTGGGGATTATCAGAAATGACATTTTGGCCTAGGTCCTAGGATATTTACTTTGTTTTGGGCTGCATGTTGGCCTAGTTGTGAAACGACGTCGTATGGGGACAAAATTGAGTATATATATAATATGTGTGTATAAAAATGTTTTTTTTTAAATATTTTAAGGGAAAAAAAATAGTTTAAAAGACAAAATGAGTTTGGTCGGCTAAGTTATATGTTTGGTTGGTCATATGTATGAAAGCGGTGAGTTTTGTTGGTTCATCATTTTTGACACTTTTTTTTTTTGTTTCTTAGTCAAATCTGTACAAATTAATGGTTTGCTCCAGGGTTATGATCAGTTTATTGAGATCTAAAAAACTCGTAAACAAAGAACTTTTACCCAAATTACATTTTTGCATTGTGTTGACTCAAATGTTGTGTCGGCTACAAAACAGGTTGCATTTTATATCTTTCAGTTTTTGCTATGTCAAAATTACGACAACCGAATCATCATAGCCAACAAGGTGCTATACAAAATAGATATAATAAATTTTCATTCTCATCCCTAATAAAGGCAGGTTAAATAAATTCATGTCTTAGAGCAAGGTGTAGTAACACCATTAACATCGTCACATCAGCGCCACATCAGCTTTAACACCATAACACCAACACCCAAAATACCTAGTTAATCATAACACCATTAACACCACTTTTCATGACCACTTTTTTATTTTTTCATAACACCCCCTAAACAAACTTAAATATTTCATTCATTAAACAATATTACACATTACAATACTAAAAAAAATAACATTCGAAAATAAAAAACATACAAAGAAAAAAAAATACATAAAAAAAACATGCGCCCCGACGACTAAAAGTCTTCATCTTCGTGTTCAACTTCATGCCAAATATGCTCTATAAGGTTATGTTGAAGACTAGTATGCGTTTCTCGGTCCCGTAATTCTTTTGCTTTTCGACGTTGTGTTTCACATCTTTCAACCCATGTACGTTGCATATTTCTTGACGGATTAGCATCAGAGCCGTCTCATGATTTTCGATGGCCCTAGGCGATAACACCAAAGAGGCCCCATTACACTAGAGAAGTTGCATATAAACTTGAATTATATCACTTATATATGTTTAAGTTTATACGTATTTATATGCGAAACTAATAAAATGTGGCCCTTTTTAAGTGGAGGCCCTGTGCGACTGCACCTCTTGCACACCCATCCGAGACCCCTCTGATTAGCATACACATCGTTCCAGTCAGTAACCGCCATTTCTTGGTCTTCTAAAATCATGTTATGCAATATGATGCAAGAATACATGATTCGACATATGTTGTTGACATGGTATTGACGGGTCAGTTGTTGTATTATTCCCCAACGTCCTTGTAAAACACCAAAAGCACGTTCGATATCATTTCGTGCACTTTCTTGACGCTTTTTAAAGTAACTATGTTTCGCGTCATTGCCAACCGTGAAAGATTTCACGAAAGTCGCCCATTGTGGGTAAATTACATCGGCTAAATAATACCCTTTTTCATATCCGACACCATTTACCACAAACGGCGCTAGAGGGGCTTTGTCATCAAGAAGGTCATCAAATAACGGAGAATTATCTAAAACATTAATATCGTTATTTGCACCTGCCACCCCAAAAAACGCATGCCAAATCCACAAATCATGCGAAGCAACAGCTTCAAGCATTATAGTTGGGTATTTTTTATCCCCCCTACCGTATTGTCCCTGCCATGATAACTGGACAATTTTTCCATTCCCAGTGCATACAATCAATGCTTCCAAGCATTCCCGGAAAACCATGAGTTGTAAGATGTTTATTATATATGTTTTCAACATCTTCCAACGTTGGCTTTCTTAAATACTCGGCCATGTACAAAGAAATTATGCACTTATTAAAATTAGTTAGACAATCACGTGCAGTACGCTCACTCATTTGCAAATATTCATCAAACGCATCGGGCGTGTTGCCGTATGCCAATTGGCGTATGGCCGCTGTGCATTTCATAATAACACTAAGACTCATTCGACCCGTAGCATCGGGTCGAACTCTAAAAAAATTAAAATGATCGGGAAGAGGATCGGCCTCATAAGTGCTAATGCCTTTAACTATTTTCAAAAATAGTTTTCGGCGCATACGGTATCTTCTTCGAAAATAATATAAGGGATACCTGCAATGATCATTGAAATAATCGGCCATCAATCGTTCTTCGGCCCCCTTCCGGTCACGATTGATTAGGTTCTGAGTAAGTGGTAGACGATTTTCTTCGACAACCAATTGTTGGTGATACGCGTACGCTTGCTCCAAAAAGACCATGTCGGTTTCATCATCATTAGCATCGATTTCAAAAACGGAGAGTTGACGATCTTCATTATTTTGATTCATTTTTGTGTGTAGAGAGTGCTTTTGTTTTAGTGTGTGTAAAATGGTTGAGTTGGGGTAGTATTTATAAGGTAAAATGAAAAAAAATGAAAAAAAATTCAAATTTTGAAAACTAGCCGTTTTTAAACGTTGAGGGGGTGAAAATGAAATATATTTTTTTTAAAAGGGGGCCAAGTTACCAAGTTGTTGTGGCAACTTGGCACCCAACGCCGTTGTCGAAAAAGGGAGTCCGGTACCATAACGCCGGCCACGGCGTTAACGCCGGCCACCACGGCGTTATGGTACCCCGTGCTCTAAGATATTAGTTGTACTTTGCTCCGGTTTCCTCCTAAAGGTAAAAACTTTGCTCAATATTACTACGTTTTTTGACGCATTTTGTTGAAGTTTTCTTATGTAATGTCTTATCGTTAAAAAAACGTGTCCCCCACAACGTAATTTCCTGGTTCCGCCACTGTTTACAATAGACGACAAACATTCATCGAGTTCCCATGAACCCTCAAAAACCCTCGAAGTTCGTAAACCCCTGAGAATCCCTAAGTCTCTTCTGTAAACACCACCAAATTTTATTCTTGAGCACATCACTAATAATTATATTAGTTCCCTAAATAAATTCATTTAACAGTTAATACTAGTTATAATGCTCGTGCACGCACGGGCTTTTTAATAATTTTTTACAAAGTGTATTTATTTTTTATAAATTAAATAGTAATTATATAAATAAGGACTCATTATGTAGATAGTTTCATGTTGTTTTTTGGTCTTTTCATATATTTGTTAATATTGAGAAAATGTAATAATTGATCAAGAGATACCTCATTTATACCACGTACATCTAAGTTGAAGGTTGAGCCCCAACCTACTTAATCCACATTCAGAGCTCTTAGATAGAGGTGTGGAGAGAAACCGAAAAAACTCAATAGACTAAAATACGAAACCGTACCTAACAAAAAACAACTCAACAGAAAAACTGAAATACTGTATTAACCGAAACCTGAAATCGAGTCGAACCGTTTACAATCCAACAAAGCTAATAACCAAATTAAATAAACACTTTGTATGCTTGGATAATTTTTTATTTGCTAAATACCTATGTTATTTTTTTATTACTACGTAATAAACAGTGTAATTCGGGTTATTCTGATCAACACGAAAACCGAAATGATTTCAATTTTGTTTTCGGTTTTGTTTTCGTTTGACCCAAAGAAAATGTCAACTGAAATAATCGCACCGAACTAATTGAACCCATCAACAACCCTACTCTTAGGTTTTAAAATTTTCTTATCAGGATGTTTCGAATCCTTTCGCCAGGTTTGAAGATGTTTTCTTGATCAGTACACCTATATAGATCAGCGGGTTAACTCTCTAAATGTACATGAATATCATTAATGCTATAATCCTTAATCGGATACAACACTTTATAATGACGTGAAATCTTAGTGTTAGTACAAAAACCGTGTAGGGGGGTGAAAAGATAAAATATGATATTGATCTTGTACTAATCCAAGTAATGAGAGGGTAATATGCACAAATGAGAGTAAACCGTTAGCCTTACCGCGGGGCAGACCCCGCGATTAAGCTCCGGCGTGAGAGTAAGTATACATGTTTGTCAGAGAATCAGAGAATGTCAGAGTATATGTGTGTATTAATTGTCAGACAGAATGTACCTCTTTGGGGTATGAAATGACCCCTATTTATAAGCAAGCCTAATACTAGGGTTTTCTAGTATTTTGCTTGCGACTGTTAATGGTTGGAGTGGGTCCCTTGTCGGGGAAAGGTCCACGTGTAATCGCATCTGCGGATGCGAGTATTCTTCCGCGGTCAGTGTTTGTCCGCGGAGGTACAACGGTTGCGGCTTTGAAGATACTCACGTGCGTCTTTGAAATATCCAGAGCGTGGCCTTTGTCAGGCTTAGTAGCCCGGCTATTTGTTGTATTGGGTCTGGGCCCATATGTGTATATTATGAACCAAGCCGAGTAAGCTTGGTGTTCATACTATACGTCATCAAGTCCCCCCAGTCTAGTTTGCTTACTGTACGCGGTATAATTATAGCGTGCGGTGAGCGTTACTATACTAGAGTTCCGTGATCAAATTTTCTTTTGCTCCTGCCTTGTTCCGCGTCTTCTGCGTCGTTTTGGCAGTTTGTCGTTGGTTACGTGGGTTCTTCGTGTCCCTTAATCTTCTGCGTGATTTGACCGTTTGGGTCCCATATCCAGCTGTTATCATCATCTTTTTACTTTATCTTTGTACCATTGATTGGGAAGTGTCTTCTCACGTGTCATCATCCTACCTTTACCCGACTTAAATATACCATGGGTATAAATAGTGGATTCATGCCATACTGTTTCTTTTTTCATCTCTTTCACTTTTCCACCATTGTTGATAAATTTCAAGGTTTTCTAGTTGCACAGCCTCCCATATTCTAGCAGTTTGTTTTGATTCAGGTTAATCTCTTTGCTTCTCTATTATTATAGGCAGTATTACATCCCTCAAATGTGTTCTTACACAAGAACACCTTGATGCTATTTGTGCAAAATATTTTGTTCTGGAGGAAGTTCATCCTCAATTGCCAAGCCTTGATGCCACCATGCATGAAAGACCGGCTAGTAAAGTTGGAATGTATACCCGATTCTTCGATTATCCCAACTATCGTATCCCGTTTTCTACCTTCTTCGTGTCTGTTCTCACCCACTTCCGCATTCCGTTTTCCCAATTGTCTGTATTTGGGTCTGCCAAGGTTTCTCATTTTGAAATCCTATACTGCGTTTGTAACATTGAACCTAGTGTTAGTCTGTTCCGCTACTTCTATACGCATAATTACAAAAATGGCTGGTTTGGGTTTACTAAGCGCCCGAACGTCCGTGCTTGTTATTCCAAGAATCTGGATTCCGTGAAGAATTGGAATGACCATTTTTTCTGGGTTGATGAGTTTGTGGTTCCTGCTAACGCTCAGTTTCGTTGGTTTTCGGGTTCCAATATTGTTAAGGATCGAGCTCCTGCCCCCTCTGAATATAATGTGGAGCATGTTAATACCCTTATCGCTCAAGCCTCTCCGTTCCTTAGGTTCCCGGAAGAATTTCTTTGCTGGGTTGGCATAAGCCGTAATTACCTTTTGAATAAAGATACTTACCCCCGCTTTGAGTATGAGAACGGAGAGGGTGGGTCTTATTTTCCGTACACACTTTGATTATTGTTTTTGTTTTTTCTGTTTTTCTTGTTTCCTTACTCTTTTTCCCTGTTGTCCTTTGCAGAGATGGATTTGAATGCTTTTATTCGTACCGCTGACCCCCGTAAGGTGAGGATTGTTGAAAGAGCAAGGGCTGAAAATGAAAGGCCTATCGTTACGGTGGCTAAACATCGTACCGTGACCCTACTTCCGACCTCGGTGGTTCGTTCTTCCGGAGAGTTGTCGGCTAGCGTAGAGAGAGAATTTGTTGGAGATGCAAGTGTCGGTGATGGTGGAGATCAGGGGTTTGATTCCGTTGGTGGTCAGGATAATGTTGAACCAATCGTGCCTATCACGGATCATGTTGAAACTGAAACACCTGGGCCCAAACGTACAAAGAAAAAGAGGGTAACCCGTGGAAGTGAGAAGACGCCTGCCGCTTCCCATCCACCTAAAAGGTTGAGAGCTGATTATGGAACCACTGGTGGTTCCGCTACTGGAGGTAAGTCCCCTAGTGTTCTTAACAGGTTGCTCCAAGATTCTCGATTAATGGTAGAACAGGGTGTCCCAGCTCTTCCTACCTTACCCTTTATTACTTCCTCCGTGACAGCTTCACCTTTGGAGGAGGGCGGAGACCACACTGACTCCGTGACTGGTCCTTCTTTGCGAACTGTGGGTCCCTCCGCAAGGTTTGTTGTTTTATCTGATTCTTCTCATCACTCAGCTACTAATTCCGCGGGTCCTGAGGGTGATTCCTTTGTTAGGTCTATTATTCCGGTGATGACTAAGGCCACCATTGTGACTACTATTGCTACTACAGTTGCTATTCCTGTTGATGTTGGCAAGGATAAGAGTGTGCCGCATCCGTCTGTTTTTGGTTCTTCTAGTTCATCTGAGAAGACAGATTGTACTCTTAGTCTTTTTACAAGAAGGTCAGGTAGTGGTTTTGCTGCCGGGAGTATTCGTGCAGAGGAGGTTACAGATGCTGGTTTGGAGGAAATCTATGTTCCCGGGCGTTCTTGTGCCAATATGATTGATCATTTCACTCCTCCTGTTTTCTTCAAAACTGTTCGCGGAATAGAGCATAAATAATTATTTGTTGAGTTCAATGTGTCCGCTGCACACAATTTAAGTTTGAGCTCCGAGGTGAGAATGCGTGCGGAGTACAATATTTTGGAGAAAAGGAAATGGAGATCCCTTGCTGAGGAGAAAGATAGTTTGTTGGGGGCGAAAGATAAGGAGATTGAAGAGTTAAGGTCCCAATTGCTGAAAGCAAATGAGGAGTCTGTGGTGGTAGCCCAACTCCGTTCTCGTGTTTCCAGCCTTGAAGCTATTGAGGGTTTGCTTCGAGGCGAAGTTGCTTCCGTTAAGGGGTATAACGACCTTCTTGAAAAAGAGCGTAATGTTTTGAGACTACAAGTGGCAAGCCTTGAATCTACCGTTGCTGAAAAGGACCATGAACTCTCTGACTTGGAAATCTCTTCTTCTTCTTTGAGGTCTCAGAACCAAGGTCTTGTAAGTCAGGTACGTGTTTATGTCTTTAGCTATTTTTTCTGGAATTTTTGTATTTCCCTTTCTCACGTGTTGTTTCTTACATATATTATTTATTTTTTATTTTTATTTTTTTTAGGTACACGAGTTGGAAACTTCTTCCGTGCGTCTTCGTGAGCAGCTAGATCTTTATGAGGAGAACATGAAACGGTTAGAGGAGTTTCAGGACAACCTTATGAGACCTCTCGAGACTAGGTTAGCCGAGATTGATGCTGATTTCACCAGGTGTTGTATGCGCTTCCAAGAGAGTTTCCATCCGCACCTCCTCAACGTCGTTGCAGGACGGAGATGGTTACTAACTCACGGGATGAAGCTTCTTATGGCTAAGTGTCTCAATTCGACTGAATATATGGAGGCTCTCGGAAATGCTTTTGGCCGTGCTATAGAGAAAGGAATGCAGGAGGGTCTGGCAGCTGGAATTGAGCACGGACAAGCTGGCAGATGTTTAACTGACCTTGAAGCTTACATTCCCTCCGCGGAGGTTGACTTTAATTCTGCTGTCCGTGATCTTCGTGGCTTGAACTTTCCGCTTAAGAAGGATGCCAGCACATGGGATGTTATGGATCTTCTTCGGTTGGACAATGTTGTGGCCGAGGCCTTAGGGATGACTGATCTTCAACCTGATGTGAATCAATTGATGGTTCCTGTGCATCACAAGCAGGATAGGGTCGTTATTGGGAGCCAAGCGTTGTCCGTTGCTTTGGATATTTGTCGCGGAAGGGTGGAGAAGATGGAAAGAAATCTTGTTGAGCGTCTCCCTTTCTTGAAAGACGTCTTTGTCTCCTTAGATCATCCTTTGTCCGCTGAGGCTTTGATTGAGCCTCCGGTTGTGGTTCCTGCTACCAATGCTTTATCTACCATAGTCATCGTTCCCTATTCTGGTCCTTCTGTCTCTGTGGAAGATTATGAAAATCCTGAATTGGTGGATGTGGTTCCGAAGAACGTTACTCTGGGGACAGAAAGTGAAGAAAACATTGATGCTTCAACCGGAGGTGATCCTACGTTTTCTAGATTAGAAAATGAAGCTAAGGATGTTGTCCTCTAGATGCATTTGCTTGTTTCTCCGTGGTTGCATGTGACCTTACGGTTTTTTGTAATTAAAATACTGTGGCTATTAACAGTTAGGCCCGTTATGGTGCTTTTTACACCGCGGCCGTATGTGGCCTTTTTGTGGCGGTATTCTGTATTTAACCATCTTTGTAACGCTTTTAACTTTGAACATGTCTTGCTATGTAAATGTTGCTGCTATCTTTTTATACCATGTTTGACATCTTTAGTAGGATAGTCTTGTTTGAATATTTTGTGGGTTATTCTCCCGGTATCGGGTTTGCAATACCTCTTATGTACTTTGAGGTAAGTGATAAGCAAAAAAACCACCACGTTCTCGTAGAAATCAACGATTGAAACCCTTGTGGTTTTTCCCCTTGGATCGAACCAACACAAGAACCGAAAAACCCTTTTGAGTTTTGGTTGATCGATTAAACAAAAGAGATGGAGAGAGATTTAGGGATTATATTTTTCAAGGCTCTCAACAATGAATCCCTTAACCTCTATTTATAGGCTAAATTCCTTGTCCTTACAAGGAAAACCCTCTCACCTTCTTAATAGGGGTTTATGGCCAATTAAAAAGAAAACCGTTACTTTCTTTTTCCTTAAATGCCATATTAATAACTCATTAAATATTTACTTTAACTATTTAACATAAGTTATGCTTATCACATAAATATATTACATTTAATATATTCTTTAATTGTTTTACGTATTAACGCGTGCGTCCCCTTAGGCTCGAATAAATAATCCGGACATATATTAATTATACGTTTGGACATATTCCACAGCTCCCATCGTGGACATGTATGAATAATATAATAACATTGGTAAGCGTCTAGCAACACGCCAATGCTCCCAAAAACATCCGAGTGTGGTTTCACAGGGCATGAACAAATGATTTATAAATTTACAATCCCTTTGTTTCCGATACCGTTGTTAAATTGGATATGGATCAATGTCATTCCATATTTAACGATTTTGTTTCTCATATATGAAGTAATCAAGATTACTGAAAACATGAGACATATCTTCTTGAGTTTTTCAGGTACGGCCATAACACACATCTGATTATTTTCTATGAGGGGCCCCCCAGTGGTATCTTCTTCAACATTTGAAAGAACAAATTCTATATTGACTACAAGTGTCCAGTCATCATAGTGGCATAAAAACCATTCTGACAAAGCCCTTATTATCACCTTATTCTGGACAACTAAACTTAAATATCAAGACAGAATATCCCCATATAGCCTATAACCTAATTGCATTCTCAAGGTCTAAGGATTTTAAGTAAATAAAATCACGTACAAGATTCACATTGAGACGTCGATCCACAAAGTGATATTCCTTGTGGCGGGTAAATCCAATATTCGATCTATATGAATATCATGTGAGTTTGGTGGACTCATCCTTAATATCTGTAATATCACATATCTATAATATCACCAATCACTCAGAATTGTCTTAGTTTAACAATATTCCCATATTGTTAATCGACAACGGATTAATTTTAGAATAATAAATTTATTATTCATGGATTTAAACATGGCAAGATATAGGACACAATTTTATAATATAAAATAACAAAATACCAACGTATCATTATCATAGAATAAAATGTTTTTTCATCCCTTATCCAAATACTAAAACACAAGATCCTACATGAACTAACTACAGCAGGAACGAAGCCCCATGCCCCCTGGCATGTTGAGATAAGCTTTCTATTTGATAAAGCCTTTGTAAAAGGATCAGCTAGGATTGTTATCTGTGTGAACTTAAGTATCTATTTCGCCCAAGTTCAAAACACAACTCGCGAACATAATGATATCGTACTTTGATAGTGTCTTGGCGCCTTTCTGAACACCCCGGGTTCATTAGTCATAATGAAACTGCAGCTGATTGTCGCAGTACCATTCAAAGGTTCATTTTACGTTGGTAAAATACCAGACCCTGAGATAAATTTCTAAACAAACTGACAGCTTCCAGGCAGGTGGACTTCTTACTCAGCTATTATTCATATTTGGCTTATGCAGACATTGCATGTGGTACTTTGCTTGGAGCTCTTCCAATCCACTGCGCCTCCATTCAAAATGAAAACATATCCTGTCTGAGACTTAGTGTCATCTCTATCAGTCTCGAATCCAGCATCGCAATAGCATTCAACTCTAAGTTTTGTGCTAGGATTTCCACCATAAAACAAGAACATATCTTAGTTATTTCTTAAATACTTAAGAATCTTTTTTTCACAGCAGTCCAGTGAGGTTCACCTGGATTCTGTTGAAATCGGCTTGTCATATTTTGCGCGAACGCAACATCAGGTCTAGTGCACCTAACCGCATACATGATGGACCCTACAGCCGAAGCATAAGGTACATTCTTCATGCGATTCACCTCATTAGGTGTTTGAGCACCTTGTGATTTGTTCAAGTCAAGTCTTTCTTGCATGGGGATATGACCACCACGTTTGGAATTATCCATTTTATATCTCTCAAGATCTTAGCCTTGTAATCATTATGACAAAGTCCAATTAATCGCTTAGATCTATCCCTATATGATTTTTGATTCCAAGAATAAATGCTGCTGCTTCCCCCAAATCCTACATGGCGAAAACACTTTCCAAATAATCCATTACACTTGTAAAGCTAGGAATGTGATTTCCATGATGATTATGTCATCAACATAACAAGATAGGAATGTAACATTTGCTCCCACTTAGCCTTTTGATATACACATGGCTCATCAAGATTTTGAGTAAATCCAAAACCTTTTGATGTTCCTCATCAAATCTTTTGTTTCCAGCTATCTTGATGCTTGCTTAAGACATAATGGATCTTTGAAGCTTGTATACTTTCCTAGGATATTTAGGATCGATAAAACCTTCAAGTTGCACCATATAAATGTCTTCATCAAGTTAACCATTTAAGAAGGCTGTTTAACATCCTTTGCCATAATCATAATCATAGAAGCTGCTATAGATATGAAATTCTAATAGCTTCTAATTCAGCGACAAGGGAGAACTTTTCTTCCAAAATCAACCCCGCGTAATGTTATGTAACCCTTTCTACAAGACGAGCTTTATAGACGTGTACAATACCATCCATGTCAGTCTTTTTCTTAAAAAGCCACCTGCTCCCAACGGTCTTACAACCAGGAGGAAGGTCGACCAGGACCTATACCCATATTGTCCATCCATGATTGTATTCCGCATTCATAGCATCAATCCACTTATTAGATTCTGAAATCCGAACATTGCGGCTTTATAGCCATAGCGTTTATTAAGATCCCTAGACTATGCTCCTCCACCTCTACATTTAGACATAAGCGGTTTGGAGCTCGATGTGTCTTTTGGACCTACGAATCGGAATCACTTCCTCTTGTGGTGGTTCAAAACCCTCCACCTCTTGAGGAATGTTGCTAGTGATTTCAGAAGGTGTTGTATCTTCTTCTTCTGAATTTCTTCAAGATCTACCGCCCTCCCACTGATTTCTTGACTTATGAGACGCTTCTCAAAGAATTCAGCATACCTTGCAACAACAATTTTGTTTTCAGGTGGGAAGTATAAATAGTAACCCATCGTTTCCTTTGGGTATCCTATGAAGATACACTTACAGATCTTATGATTCGAGTTTGTCAAAACGTATCTCTCTTTCACAAGAGCCGCACATCCTCCAGACTTTTTAAGTAAGTACTAATTTGGAACTTTCATACCACAGTTCATATTGTGTTTTTGTCAACCTTCTTAGTTGGAACCATATTGAGAATGCGTGGTTTGCAGACTCTAGAGCATAATCCAAAAGATGAAAGGCAAGTTGTAAGAATTAATCATAGATGCACATATCTAGTAAAAGTACGTTTCTCCTCTCAGACACTCCATATGTTGTGGTGTGTAATGGAGGAGTAAGCTGTTGAACAATTCCGTTAGCTTTTTAGATAATCTTAAAACTCTCTGGCTAATGTATTCGCCCACCCAAAAACCCCCGCCGATCTGATCGTATTGCCGTTAATGTCTTCCCGAGTTGATTTTTCAACTTCATTGTTTTAAACACGTTTGAAACTTTTCAAAGACCTCATGTTTATTTTTAAGTGAAGAATAAAACATAACCATAGACGACTATAATCATCTGCGAATGTAATGAAGTAGCTATCACCACTTGTCCTGACACATGTCTATGTGGACCAAATACATCAGTATGTATTATCCAATAAGATCTTTGCCTATTCGTTACTATGAGGGGAAAGGTTTCGTTGTCATCTTTCCATTTCCATATAAACAAGATTCGACATGTGTATCAAAAGATTCATCATCTGTTGACTTTAATAGCCCATCTTGTTGCAGCTGTTTAATACGTTTCTTGTTTATATGAGCAAGACGACAGTGCCCATAGATAAGTGGAGTCCAAGTCATGCTTGACTCTTTTATTTATTGCTAACATGTATAAATAATGAATTAACATTTGTACATAACATTCATATCAATTTCATAAATACCATTACTGGGAAATAGCATTAAAATAAAGAACATCATTCTTTGAAACTGAAATTCCATAATCCGTAAAACATTGGATAAAACCATTGTCAACCAAATGAGAAACTGAAACAACACCTCTAGTTATAGTAGGTGCATAATGACAATTGTCTAAACAAATCACAAGGCCATTAGGTAAAACTAAGTCAAAACTTCCGATTGCTTCTACTTGTGCACGAACACCATTGCCCACGTACAAGTAAAGAGCTCCTTGTTTCAGCTTCCTTTCAATCCTAAATCCCTGTTTTGTAATACATATGTTAGTACCACAACCAGTGTCATACCCCATGATTTATTATTAGGAAAAGGAAAATAATTCTATTGTGAAGAAACCCGAAAGAACTGGCAGGGCAGAACTTGCTTCCCTCTTCTTCTGCAACTCAGCAAGATAACACAGACTGTTCCTTTTCCAATGTCCTACCTCCTTACAGTGGTGGCAGGCATCATCCTTAGCTGGGGCGATCCTTACAGCAGACTATGGTTGTTGGGCTTTTGGGGAGTATAAACCTTCTTGATCCGTTCCTGCCGTTAAACCTTAGTCTTGCCTTTTGCATTAAGCGATTTTTTATTGGCCTTCTGGATTTTACCACTTTTAATCATCATTACTTGTGGTGTTTCAGCCTTCTTAGGTAAACCCTTCTCATACTCAATAAGCATAGCATGAATTTCACCTATTGTCTTCCCCATGTTATGCATATTGTAATTTCTTACAAATCCCCACCCAAAAAATCTTTAGTAAGCATTAAAGATAAGCCTACTGAGATATCCTGAGTGGTAGCATATAACCAAGACGTTCCAGTTCTCCACATATCCTTTCAATCTTAAGACCATAGTCACAACTGATTTACCCTCCGCTTGTTTGCAAGCAGGAAAGATTGGATTAAGTCAAACTTCTCTACTCTAGCTGTTTCTCAAACATAGATCTAAGCTCCTGAATCATGTCATACGGATAGTGCACTTCAAACTGTCTATGTAGTTCAGGAGTCATACTCCCGAGCATAAGACAAGCAATCTCAGTATGAGCATCATATAGAGCTGTCCACTGAGCCACAATGTTAGGTTCAGCGCCAGCCTGAGGAGCAGGAGGTAAAGGCTGTTCAATGACATGCATTTTCTTCTCGACTCTCAAGACTAACTTAAGTCGAGCAAACCAGTCATTGAAGTTATTACCAGAAAGTTTTTCTTTTTCAAACATCGACCTGAAAGCCGAATGGTTTATGTTTTGAACAGGTATTGCCATCTACAAAAACATAAAAGTTCAAGAATTAGTATTTTCGATAATACTCCTTGAAGAAAATTAATTACCCATGTTTAATTAAATAAACTATTAATTTCCTAAGGTTAGGACCCAAACTTTGACATACCCCCGACCACATCAGTTTGATCTCTAGTGATGAGTAATTATCAAAAGGTAATCAACGATTGATAATTCACAACTTTTGCAATTCCTAAACCATATGGGACTTACTTTATTACAATAATATCTAGTAAGCATGTTTCATCCCATCTATGCCACGTGTTAACAGGTCTAACCACAACAACGCTAAGTTGTCCAATTTTAAAACAGTAATTATGTAACACTCTTCCCACCGTCCTCACCTCACGGAAAAACTATAATTACCTTGTGATTGCAAATCTTACAAGCGTCTCACGACATAGGTAAAGAGCAGTTCTACAAGTGTCTTTATAATGGATGGCAAAACTTAGTTGAAAAAGGGTATTTTTTATTTGACGTGTCCAAAATATGTACGAAGAGGCATGCATACATCTTCGTAACATTTATTTTAAATAAAAACTTTTTACTACAATTAATTATTATTACGGTATCGCAATTATCCTTAGTATCTTATACAATAAATAGTGATACTAAAATTGGGACATTCAACTTGAGTTTAAAGTAAAAAGAGATTTTCCTTTTATCTCGGAAAAGCTTAAAGAATGATTAAAAACATTCAAACCCAAGACCATATAGTCGCCCGACTTCCGTACATGAGTATACAAGGGTAAGGAAACAACAACGTAGTCCAGGAATTAATAGGGTAATGGTATCTACAAAGACCAAAGACTTGATGATCCTCCCCGAACTTATCCTTGGCAACTATATAGTACTTTTGCAAATTAACGTCAATTGATAAAAAATAAACTTTAATTTTAAAACACATTATGAACTATAAATTGCTAGTCTAATTATGGAAGTATTATTACACCCGATGTAGCCGGATTCCATTTTGACTTTTTGTAATATATAGTCCATGATAAATCTAATTTCGATAATCATTAGTCAGTTTATTTTATGTTTTCAGAAAAACTCTTTTTATTTTCTCACAAGTCAAGAACTTAAAATAAAACCAATAAAACATCAACAAAGATAAAAAACATTTATTTAAATACACACTTAACAATTAAGCATGCAAACATTAAATATGATCCTAATAAATCTAATAATAAAACATGCATTTAATTCATATAAGGCTTCCTTCGTCCTATAAACTTCGGCCACATACAAACGAAACAATTCGATTGCGTAAGCCCTTAATATAAATACATACCACATAGCACATACACTTTTTAACCATTTTTAGGCCCCATTGAACACTAATAAGTGTCGTTCCCGAATTTATGAATCAATGATCTTACCAGTTAAGAAAATATTTAAAAATTATGTTGTATTTTTAATCACTTACACTAAAACAAATCATTTTTTTTAAAAAAACAATTAACAAGATTATAATAACTAATATCCAATCCATGATAAATTGCAAATGATTTTATCATGGATCCTTATTTAACAATTAACAAAAACTTAAAACAATTAACAATTAATATATCAAGTTTTTATATATAAAGTTGCATACAACCTAAAATCTCGTCTAATTAATTTTATTAACCTTCAAGATCAAATCTTTTTAAACAAAAACGCCCAACGGGTCTTTAAAATTAATTATGAAACTCTAATTTTGTCCAACTCAATTTCTTGGTTAATTAAAGATTTCTACAACGATGGATCTGATACCACTGTTGGTTTAATGATCTAATTAACAATAAGAATTAACTAACGAGTACGCAGCGGAATAAATGGTCACGTTTAGAACACAATAATTAACAAGATAGAATACAATGATACCTTTTAGCACGAAACGATACACCGTTTAAAGGTAACCGTAAACAATAAACGTCTTCTATATACGGTGTGTATAATACACACGCGAGAACCACAAAATTCAAGTATGATTCCCCCTCAAAACCGCTTTCCACACACTAAACGTTCTTTTAGCAAACAATTAAGTATGCAGTACTAGTAGTGATTAACAATAAAAAAACCACCACGTTCTCTCTCGTTAAGAAATCAACAGATTAGAAACCCTTGTGGGTTTTCCCCTTGGATTCGAACCAACACAAAACCGAAAAACCCCTTTTGAGTTTTGTGGTTGAATCGATTAATCGAAAAGAGATTGGATAGAGATTTAGGGATTATATTTTTCAAGGCACTCAACAACGATCCCTTAACCGTCTATTTATTATAGCTAAATTCCTTGTGGTTACAAGAAAACCCTCTCACTTTCTTAATAGGGGTTTATGGCCAATAAAAAGAAACCGATACTTCTTTTTATCACTTAAATGCATATTAATAACTCATTAAATATTTACTTTAACTATTTAACATAAGTTATGCTTATCACAGACAATGAATACGTTTAATATATTCTTTAATTGTTTTACGTATTAACGCGTGCGTCCCCCTTATGAGGCTTCGAATAAATAATCCGACATATATTAATTTTATAACTTGACATTTTCAACAACATGTGCCTTTCGGTTTCTTGTAAATAAAATACCAGCGTCTATTAACAGTTAGGCCCGTTATAGGGCTTTTTACCACCGCCTGACGCATGCGGTCCTTTTTTGTGGCGGTATTTTGTATTTAACCGTTTTTGCAACGCTTTAAGTTGAACATGACTAGATAATATAAATGTTGCTAAGCTATCTTTTTATATCAGTGTTGATAGTATGAATATCTTCACGCGTGCAAATTATGAGCAAATATTGTAGCTTTGATCTTTACTAGCGGCGTATTTTTTATAAAAAACTGCAAAAATATAAGATATTCATGTTCTAGACGATTATTTAAATTTTGTAAGAATATCTTCACACGTGCAAATTATGAGCGATGATTGAAGCTTTAATCTTACTAGCATATTTTTTATACTATAAGTGTAAAAATATGAGATATTGATGTTTTTAGGACGATTATGTAAGTTTTGTAAGAATATCTTCGCGCGTGCAAATTTTGAGCAAGGATTGAAGCTTTGATCTTACTAGAGTATTTTTTATACTAGAGATGCAAAAATAGAGATATTTATGTTTAATAGACAATTATTTAAGCTTTGTAAGAATATATTTACGCGTGCAAATTATGAGCAAAGCCTGAAGTTTTGATCTTACTAGCGTATTTATATACTAGAAGTGAAAAATGGGAGATATTGATGTTTAATAGATGAGTATTTAAGTTTTATAAAAATATTCACGCGTGCAAATCATGAGTAAGGATTGAAACTTTTATCTTACTAGCGTATTTTTTATCTAGAAATACAAGAATAAGAGATATTACTGTTTAATAGACAATTATTTAAGTTTTTTAGAATATCTTCACTCGTGCAAACTATAAGCAAATATTGAAGCTTTGATCTTACTAGCATATTTTTACACTAGAAGTGCAAAAATATGAGATAACTCATGTTTAATAGACGATTATTTAAGTTTGGTAAGAATATCTTCACTTGTGCAAATTATGAGCAAATATCGAAGCTTTGATCTTACTAGCGTATTTTTTATACTAGAAGTGCAAAAATATGAAATATTTATGTTTAACAAACGATTATTTATGTTTTGTAAGAAAATCTTCACACGTGCAAATTATGAGCGACGATTATGGCTTTGATCTTACTAGTGTATTTTTTATATTAGAATTGTAAAAATATGTGATATTGATATCTAATATATTTAAGTTTTGTAAGAATATCTTCACACGTGCAAATTATGAGCAATGATTGAAGATTTGATCTTACTAGTGTATTTTATATAATAGAAGTGCAAAAATATGTGTTATTAATACTTTATAGAAGATTATTTAAGCTTTGTAAAAATATCTTCACGCATGCAAATTATAAGCAAGGATTGAAACTTTTCTTTTACTAACGTATATTTTTACTAGAAGTGCAAAATTATGAGATATTCATGTTCAGTAGACGATTATTAGTTAAATTTGTAAGAATATCTTCGCGCATGCAAATTACGATAGATGATTGAAACTTTGATCTTACTAGCGTATTTTATATACTATAAGTGAAAATATAGGGGATATTGATGTTTAATAGACGATTAATTAACTTTTATAAAATCATCTTCACGTGTGCAAATTAGGAGCTAAAATTAAAGCTTTGATCTTACTAGTGGTTTTTTATATTACAAGTACAAAACTGAGAGATATTGATGCTTAATAGACAATGATTTAAATTTTTTAAGAATATCTTTTGCGTGCAAATTATAAGTAAGAATTAAAACTTTGATCTTAATAACGTGATTTTTTATTGGAAGTGCAAAAATGAAGATATTGATGTTTAAATTTAAGTTTTATAAAAATATCTTCGCTTGTGCAAATTATAAGCAAATATTGAAGCTTTGATCTTACTAGCTTATTTGTGAAGTGCAAAAATATGAGATATTCATGTTTAATAGACGATTATTTAAGTTTTGTAAGAATAATCGTGCAAATTATAAAACAAATATTAAAGCTTTGATTTTACTAGCGTATTTTTTATACTAGAAGTGAAAAAAATATGAGATATTCATGTTTAATAGACTATTATCTAAGTTTTGTAAGAATACTTTCACACGTGCAAATTATGAGCGATGATTGAGGCTTTGATCTTACTAACGTACTTTTTATATTAGAAGTGCAAAAATACACGATATTGATGTTTAATAGACAATTATTTAATTTTTGTAAAAATATCTTCACTTATGCAAATTATAAGAAAATATTAAAGCTTTAATCTTACTAACGTATTTTTTATACTAGATGTTATTACAAACTTTTTCACGCACGAAGATGCTATTAATATACTTCAATCAATAAAAATTCCTCAAATAAAAAAAATTATTCCATACTAATATTTTCACAAGTGAAAAATACTCTAATTAAACTTCGTTAGGAATGAAGGTGTTAATTCGTTTAGTTATAAAACAACATTAATCCATTGTTGATATTTTCACATGTGAAGATATCATTACAAAACTTTTTCACCTGTGAAGATACTTTAATAAACTTTTTCAAGCATGAAGATGCTATTTATATACTTCAATCAATAAAAATTTGTATAATAAAATAAAAATATTATGAGATATTCGTTTTTAATAGATGATTATTTAAGTTTTATAAGAATATCTTCACTCGTGCCAATTATGAGCAAATATTAGAGCTTTGATCTTACTAGCGTATTTTTTTATACTAGAAGTACAAAAATATGGGATATTCATGTTTAATATAGTATTATTTAAGTTTTGTAAGAATATCTTCACATGTGCAAATTATGGGCGATGATTGAAACTTTGATCTTACCAGCGTAATTTTTATCTTCACACGTGCAAATTATGAGTAAGGATTGATGATTTGATCTTACTAGTGTATTTTATATACTAGAAGTGTAAAAATTATGATATTAGAAGTGCTGCTCTTAAAAGCGTGTATGACCAAATTATGAGCAATGATTGAAGCTTTGATCTTACTAGCATGTTTTTATATTAAAATGGTGCTCTTCAGATATTTGAATATTTTAGAATTTTTGACAAATATATGCGGTTAAGCATAATCTACAAAGCTTCAATCTTTACTTCAGATGTAGTAGTTGGAAATCACTAAACCAATCACAACAAGTCAAAGAAACCCGTTCAAGTTTTTCCTAAAAGACATAAAATTTGTTTAGAACTAAAAGAAACTGAATTTGATCGTAAATAGGGTGTGACATAATGCTTTTGAAAAACTTCTTGTTTAGCAACATTTTTTTTGGAAAAAGAGACCATCCCGGCAAATATATTGAGCACAAAAAAATACAAAAGACTTATATGGATATACCCTCATCTTCCTCTGCCATTTGTATTTGGTGATACCCCTTGTATGCGTCCAGGAAGCATTTAAAGGGGAATCCACACAAGGATTCGACCTTCCAGTCTATTTCCGGCAGAGGGTAACCGTCCTTGGGACATGCCTTATTGAGGTCTTTAAAATCAACACACATTCTCCAACTGTTGTCACTCTTCTTTACCATCACCGGGTTGGAGAGCCAATCGTGATAATGAACTTCTCTCATTATCCCAGCTGTCACAAGCTTACTAACCTCGTCATTTATTGCTACGTTCCTTTCTGCGGCTTGGCCTCTTTTCTTTTGCCTAACCGGCTGACAACCTTTCCGTACATTTAACTTATGTTCCGCTATCTGTCTTGGAACGCCCGTCATATCCGTTGGGGTCCAAGCGAATATATCCAAACTGCGTTGAAGTAGGTTGCACAGCTTACTTCTGGTTTTTTCCGTGAGGTCAGAACCAATCATTACTGTCTGTTCCGGATGCTCCGGATTGACTGCCACTTTAATCCTTTCCTCTTTTACTTTGTTCACCGGAGGGGGTTGGTCTTCTGGTCCGGAGATCATCGCGCATTCAATGGGAATGATTTTACTGCTTCTTAGCGTAAGTGTTCCTCCCATAACCGGGAACTTTATCATTCCGTGCGTTGTTGATGGGACTGCTTTCATTTTCCGCAACCATGGTCTTCCAATGATTCCATTAAATGGAGACGTTGATCTCACCACCATAAAGTCCATCCATGCTGATGTTGAATGTTCGTCATCCCCAACTTTCACCAAAAGTGTTGTTTGTCCTAATGGCCATTTTATTTCACCGCTGAATCCTACTAGCAAAGTTGTGGCTGGGACCATTTGGTTTCTTATTTCCGGACGGAGTCGATTAAAGCAGTGCTCATAGAGTATTTCAAATGATGACCCTCCGTCAATACACATGCGGTGCACTTGGTGCCCTCCAACCTCTGCTTCTATTATTAGGGGGCCTTCTGCTCCCTCATCGTTCCCCAGGGACGGGAATGATATTTCGAGGTCGGGTGAGAAACTTTGAGTTATCTTCTGTCTTACTGCATTTTGCCATGACTGAATCATTAAAATTGCCTGAGGTTTCTCTTTTCCGTAGGTCTCACCTTTTTTTTGGCTGTTCTTTTCCGCTGTTTTGCTTCAGCTCCCGGATTATGTGCGACAGTTTCCCAGCTTTGAGCATATCCTCAATTTGTTTCCTTAGATGGTTGCATTCATCTGTATTGTGCCCCACTTCTCCGTGAAACTCGCAAAACTTGTTTGCGTTTCGCTTTTCAACCGGGGTTGTCATTGGAGGTGGGGTTTTGAATTTTCCTTTTTCTAAGGCCAGAATTTCCTTCGGAGTTTTCGTGAGAAGAGTGAACCTGTCTGGTCTTTTCTCTGTCTTATGTTGGCTGCGGAAGCCTCCCCCTTTTTTGAAATTCTGCCTATGACCCCCTTCCTGGTGTCTCCAGGCCTGAGGAACTTTCTTCCTTTCTTGATTTGAGGCCGCCTCTTGCCCTTGAAGAAAAGACGTGGCAACCTGCATCATTTCGTCTACTGTTTTTGGAATTTTCTCGTGAAATCTTTTGATGAGCTCAGGATTTGTGATTCCGTGCACGAATCCGGAGATTCTCATGCACTCCGGTGCTCCTTTAACATTTCCACTTTCCGACTTATACCTTTGTATGAAGTCTTCTGTGGACTCTCCGTCTCTTTGTTTGATGTTGTGGAGCACTATGGGGTCTCTGATGCACTTTTTCTGTTGGAGGTAGTTTTTCAGGAATGCTTCTCTTAGATCATTGTAACTGTCTATTGATTCTGGGGGAAGATCGTCAAACCACACCCGGGCGTTTCCGGTGAGTGTGGAATTAAACATGTGACACCATGTTGGCATGGCCCACCTCTCCGTTTTTGCTGCTGCCTGGAAGATTTTCAAGTGGTCTTCATGATCTTCGCTTCCATTGTATGTTTTCACATGACTTGGCATTCGTGTTTTCGGGAAGTCGAAGTGACGGATTCGAGACGTGAACGGATCAGTCTCGGCACATACCCAAGGTTGGGAGAGATCATCATCTTCGACACTGGACTTTTTCCTTCGTAATTTAGACTTCCAATGCCCGCCTTCACTATCTTCACTTTCAGAGTAATTTTCCGTATACCTTGAGCTTTCCTGACGGCTATCGGAATGCGCGGAGGTACTCCGTCCTCTGCTTCCGAGTCTCTTGAACACGGTGCTCTCTCTTCTTTCCTTATTCTTGTATTCATGTCGTGGCGATCTTGACCTTTCGCGCCTCAACCTAGTGAAGACGCTAGGATTGTGACGCGGGCTGCGAGAGCGTCTCTGTCTTCTTGGCGATATTGTCCTGGACTCAGAATACGCTGATTCCTGTGCCCTAGTGCTCTTCTTCCGGGCATCGCCAAAGTCGAGCCTCGCTTTCACTTCCTCCAGCTTTTCTTTCTTTCTCTTTTCATACTCATACTTATCTGCCATGATTGGAAGTAGTTTCTCATAGTGCTTTTCGCAGATCTCTTCGAGATCTACAGCGAGATCTGCAGCGGATGTAGTTCTCATGGAGTCCTGGAGGATTTGTTTGTTCCTCCCTATCGTATTCCGCACATCAGACTTGGGATGACTAGGGGTAGGTTGTTCATGATTGCTCATGGTGAGTATTTTCAAGGAACGCAGTTATATCGGTCCCACGGATGGCGCCAACTTGTTAGTACAAAAACCGTGTAGGGGGTGAATGTGGGTCCAGATCATTTAGTGGGTTGGGCCAATGAATGGGCTGTGATGTAGATCTTGTACTAATCCAAGTAATGAGGAGATAATCTGCACAAATAAGAGTAAACCATTATCCTTATCGCGGGGCGGACCCCATGATTAAGCTCCGGCGTGAGAGTAAGTATGCATGTTTATCAGAGAATATGTCAGAGTATGTGTGTGTATTAATTGTCATACAGAATGTAACTCTTTGGGGTGTGAAATGACCCCTATTTATAGGCAAGCCTAATACTAGGGTTTCCTAGTATTTCGCTTGCAACTGTTAGTAGCCGGAGTGGGTCCCTTGTCGGGTAAAGGTCCACGTGTAATCGTGTTTGCGGACGCGAGTGTTCTTCTGCGGTCAGTGTTCGTCCGCGGAGGTTTAACGGGTGCGGCTTTGAAGATACTCACGTGCGTCTTTGAAATATCCGAAGCGTGACCCTTGTCAGGCTTAGCAGTCCGGCTATTTGTTGTATTAGGCCTGGGCCCATATGCGTATATTATGAACTAAGCCCATTAAGCTTGGTGCTCATACTATACGTCATCAAGCATCAAGGCCCATGAGTACAATATATACTGGAGAATAAACCATCAAGCATTGAGCATCATAGTAATTTGGTAACAAAAATTATTCATGTCATATATTAACAAGGCCCGAAAGAGCTTAAATATTGTCTATTGATCTTTAGTAGTGACTCTTTTAAGGTTTATTTAAACAGTAGGTGTCATATTGCATCATGAAAATCATGTTTAAATTACTATACAGTGTATTGAAGCAAGCAAAGATAAAGATATAATATAAGCAGCTGATGGTAATAAACAGAACTGATTTCATCATTTTACTTAACAATTGATCTGACAAAATCAGTGTTTCAAGTTTAGGGATGGGAGTCCTACTACGTTGAACCCTAACCAAATGAATTCCAGTAATCATCTCTTATAATTAGGGTTTAAATGCTAAACCAGAACTCATATTATTTAGAGACAACAGTGCTAAAAAAGACCATCTGAATCTAACCAAGGCACAAGGTCAAGTTGGAGTTGAGAATCCAAATAACATCCGGTACTCATACTATGTGAAAATTCCATACTTCAGCTTTGTAAGTGCAGAAAGATTATTGCTTTGCCGTGGTCTTAGTTTTTAAGGTTGGTCCTTGTTTTCCTTCATGCCTAATCTCTAAAGACGAATACTAACAGCATGATATATTCCTATAATGTCATAAATTCAATTTAACTAACTGGTAGACTATTATAAACAAAAGAAGGGAGGGGCGAATTAGCACTTGAAAGAGAATAGAATACATGCATCTGTAACTATGTACAAGCTTCTAGCCTTCTACTACTATTCCCTGACAATAGTAAGCTAGAGCCTCGTTTAGACTTTTCTGAAAACTTGATGGCAATGCTATAATACAACCAGGGCCATCCAACTGTGGTACTACTTAGCAATTCCATAGATAATGTCTAAGCATACCCACACATGTAAAGAGGTTTTTCACATATCTTAAAAAGCTATGAGACGTATATTTTCACATGTGACGAAGTTGTTCACACATCTTAAAAAGCTACATGATGTATATTGTTGGGTATCTGAAGCTTCTACAAGTTAATACTACTGACTCAAGATTAATACTGCTAGTGAAGACTTAATGTTGTTAATGAAGCGATTGGACAGAAATAATCTAAGTCTTTATACTGCTAAGCTTTGTAGTTAGTAACTTATGTCTAACCTTGGGGCCAGGTACAACTGTGAGTACTTCCTATTGCTCAGTAAGTTTGTATGTTAGTTAGTATTAGGCGCAAGTATAATTGTTATTACAACACTTGTTCTCAGAGCATAATGGACATATCATGAGATAAATAAGGATATAGATATGCATTACCTCTTAACAACCCTTGCGTACTTTGTAAAGACCGTAAATTGATACAAGATCATTTACGGGCCTCCAAAGACTGATTAGATACTTAATACTATCTAGGATGAACACTAACAATAGACTTGATAATCACACTCAGCGGAATAATCAAGACACAATCAAAAGTTATCACAAGGTTTTCTGTTATTGATACGTTTCCCCCTATTACCACCAACTAGAATTTGGGGCTACCACCAACTAACTATGGTGTACTATTCGAACTCTCAGTATCAGTCGACGTTGCTATCTAACTAACAAACTCTCATTGGGGAGAGCTCCTAGTTTATTCTATGGAATGGATAATAAAATCAGTGATGAACTATGGTTTTACTTTCATGAACACCAAAATCCATTGATAATTAGAGGCAGCTATAAAGTTTATTAAGAATCCTGTCTCATTCTAGACCAAGCATATCGAGATTTGAGATTTCATTTTTAATTCAGAGTTGCTATGAGAAAAGACGTTGCGATAGAATTATCCAAATTCACAACAGACTCTTATGTTTGCAGAGACCTTCATCACCAAAATGAATTGATGTTCACAAATTTCACTTTTTAGGTGTACATTTGATGTTAAATCTTTAGCTATATTTGAGGGAGTAGATTTATGATGCACTATAGGTAAATATAATGAATACTACTGGTCTAATACTTGCTGAGCTTAATGATACTATGATTACAACTTTTTACTGCTAGTACAAAAATTATACGCTAGATGCAGTTATACTGTTGAAAAATTTATACTGCTAGGTTCAGTTAGTACTGTTGTGTACATATCGATTGGTGTGACTGCTAGAAGCTTTCTTTGAAGGGAGGAATATGATTGTAGCGTGTTCCTTCAGTGTTGGTTGTAAACCACACAACAAATGGTCATCAGTTCACCATGTCTAACAGACATCAAGAACTGACTAGTCCAAAGCAAACGACCTTGGTAAAGACTTCTCAAATCCGTTAATGGTTGATAGTTTACCAAAAACTATATGGTTATCAATGCACCATGTTATTACAATGAAGCATTGACTAGTCCAAAGCAAACGGCCTTGGTAAAGACTTCCTAAATCCGTTTATGGCTAGTAGTTTGCCAAAAACTATAAAACAGTCCAACGACCCACCTCTCTCAAGCGGTTACATACTTGGAAGTGGGGAGGACAGTTTGGAACTTATGGAATAGATGGCACACTGTACCCAACTTGTCTGTTTTGTGAGGAAAAAGAATAGAAAGATTTGGTGAGTTCAAAAATAGAAAGAGAGTTGTGTGTGAAAAAGAGAAATGAGTGTTTGGTGAGAAAAGGATTTGAGAGATATTTTGTGAGTTTAAAAATAGAAAGAGAGTATATAAGAGTCCACATTGGTGCTGAATATCTTTGATGGATCAGGTTTGGAGTTAATAGTGCTTGGTACCACACTTAGTACTGTTAGTGTTGAGTTAATACTGAGTATTACTACTGCTGGATGAAGTTAGTACTGTTAGACATAAAATTAGTACTGTTGGATGAAGTTAGTACTGTTAGGGTATGTTTGGCGTAATGGGCTGGAGCTGGGGCTGGAGCTGGGGCTGAGGCTTGTGTCGGGGCTGGGGCTTATATTATAAGCCGAAATTAAAATTTGTATTTTTTAAAACTTGTTTGGCAAATGGGTTGGGGCTGGGGCTTATTATTGTAAAATTACTAAAAAAGACATAATTAAATAAATTTTTGGTGTATGTTAGATATTTTTAGGGGTATATAAGTAATTATTGGTTCATAAGCCCCGGGCTAAAGTTTTTAGCCCCTTTTATGGGGCTGGGGCTTATAAAGGCTTATGACTTCATAAGCCCGCGTGACAAACGGGGCTTATTTTATAAGCCGGCTTATTTTAAAAGCCCAAGCCCCAATAAGCCCCTACAAGCCCTTATCCAAACACACCCTTAGACTTAAAATTAGTACTGCTAGGCCAAACTTAGTACTGCTAAGTGACCGTTAGTGCTGTTTGAGTCCTAACAAATTTTCCTCAATCAAAGAGCCGTTGAGATATTTCCGCCACATCTATAGCTTATAGGGTTTGACTAATTAGAAACTTCTTGATTTATCTATAGCTTAAACGATTTCTTCAAGATAAGTACAACTCTTTTACAGTTAGTGAACACATACTTCTTTTAAACCTCACCATCAATTTCAATTTCACTCTACCAGAACCTTACACTTTATCACACGAACTAATCCCACCTCATTCATCATCTTTTCATTCATCAAATGGCACAGTTAGAATTTTGCAACAAGCATAATATGGTCGCATATTTGGTTAAATCTAAAAGTAGTGAGGGTTTTGATGAAATCATAGATTTTCTTACTTCAAGCCATGTCTACTATGCTCTTACTGAAAATCCTATCATTTTTGTGTCCCTTATTGAACAATTTTGGGAAACTGCTGTTTTGAACACTACTAAGGAAGGACTTTAAGTTATTTCTGCAACTATTGATGGACATGAAAAACCTTCTGAAAGTTCACTTAAAGACAATGATGTACAAGATTCAGAAGATGTTGCTGATAAGGAAGGACAACATCAGATGACAGAAAATGGCACAGTTGGAATAGAAAATGGCATAGGCGGGATTAGTTCGCAAAATTTCACATGTGAAGATGTTTTTCACACATATTAAAAAGCTACGTGACGTATATTTTCACATGTGACGAAGTTGTTCAGACATCTTAAAAAGCTACAAGACGTATATTTTCACATGTGAAGATGTTTTTCACACATCTTAAAAAGCTATGTGACGTATATTTTCACATGTTACGAAGTTGTTCACACATCTTAAAAAGCTACAAGGCGTATATTTTCACTTGTGACGAGGTTGTTCACACATCTTATAATACTTATAGATGTAAATGTGCTGATTGAAGTCGTTCACCTATACCTTTGTTGAGTGAAAACTAAATCTATAATTAAGAAAGCATAATTGTAACTCTGTAAGTACTATCAAGACTACTAAAACAATGAATAAGCAAATAAAGTTCACAGCTTGCGTAATATTGGTTCATGCATTTCATCAAACAGTTTAATATGCATTATAAAATGAATCAATTTGCTACGATGATAGTGATAAAAGTATTAAATGAATAGATATTACAAGCAATCGTCAATCTGAATACCGATTACAAATATATGAATGATGAAAGTATACGAATTTTACCTTTTGATGACCCAATTTTAACCTAATAGCCTCCACATTAGTGACAGAAAGGTGTTGTTCGGTGGTGTAGTGGTGGTTTTATTTGGTGGTGTAGTGGTGGTTTGAAAGGCGGTGTAGTGGTGGTTATGATGGCGGTATGGTGGTGGTTGTGCTAGCGGTGTAATGGTGGTTATGATTGGTTGTGTAATGATGGTTGTATAGTGGAGAGGATATATAATAATAATATATATATATATATAATATATATATATATTAGTATAAATTACAAATGTACCCTTGTTTAATAATTAGTGTAAATTGGGGATCGATCTAGGCCATTAGATTGAAAAAAGGAGGGGATGAATAGAAGGATAGGATCCCTTTCTTTCCATTCACACAAATAATCAAGCCTCTCAATTGAACGCGCCCACTCGTATATATATGTGTATATATAATATATATATAGTAATATAATTTAAAATATATATATATATATATATATATATATATATATATATTTGATATTGTTTCCCTTTTCACACTTAGAATTTTTAAGCATTTGCCTTTTTCGTTCTTAAGTGTGGGGTGACACCCGACATTTTTGAACATTGAGGCCAATGTTCAGTTCTAAGTATGGGGGGATTTTTGTTGAAATGATCATTCATGTGCTTGTCTGTGCCCCACGCAACCCCGTTTTAACTAATATATTGTTTTATTTTATTATTAAAAAAATGATATAAAAATGTGTAAAAATAAGTAGGCCTGTAGGCTTGAACAAGGGAGATTCTGACTTGACCGAGTATTGCACTCTAGCTTTCCCCTTAACTTTCGAGACTAAGCGTTTGTAAGACTTTAATAATTTTGCAAAGAACAAAAAATGATAGAGTTGAATATAAGCTAGATGCTAAGCGTGGAGTAGTTGGATCTCTTTAGAGCTCATAGAGGTTAATTGTGGCTTTTTGCTCCCATCAGCTAAATAAACGCAATAAAATAATTTTCAAATAAATAAAGTTGCATGGTTTTTACGATTCTTAGTTTTTAATCCCTTCTTAGAGGATTTCTTCTGATGAAAGTAAGGTACACATCAAGGTTTTGTTAGTGTTGTGGGGAAATAGGCTACCGATTCCTGACGGCTCGCTCCCGTTGTCTAGGTAGTTAAAAGACCACAAGACTCGAAATTTGGCTATAATAAAATGTAATAAACCGAAGCCGAAATAAGACTACTGTTTCCTGACGGTTCGCTCCCGTTGACTCAGTTGTTTAAAGGGTGAAAGTAATAATAATAATAATCCGAGACTGATAAAGTTTACTGTTTCCTGACAGTTCGCTCCCGTTGACTCAGAATTCAAAAAGGTCGAGGAAATTTCCGAGGTCAAAATAAGAATACTGTTTCTTGACGGTTTGCTCCCGTTGTCTTAGTTGCTTAAAGGACCGAGGACTAATATTGTTGCGATAATAATAATAGTAAAGCCAAATTTTGACTCCGGGGATATCTAAATAAAGCCTCCGTCTCTGGACTCGTAGTTGAGTTGTGTAGGTTCCTAGTTTATTTCAAACACACAATATCTTAGAGAGAGAAAGCTAGAGAGAGAATGAAAAGAGAGAACATAGAAAACACACATAAACTATGTGTAAAAATGAACTAACCAACACCCTCTCCATGTGTGGAGAGGGATTTGTTTCTTTCATGATATGGGTCAGGGCCGAGGCTTTTCCTTGGACTTTCCATATAAAAGGCCAACAGTTAGCGTTTAACTATTACATATAATAGACTACGAGCTTAGACTCAGCATTAGTATGTGATGTGAACGATCAGGTTTTTGGGATTGCTACTTGCGCCTCTTAAGGTGGTTCACTCCAATTTACTATAAACTTACAACTTAGAATTCTATGAATTGTCTTCAGTAATGCCTCGTAGTCTTGATTCTTAGTCATTGTCTTGTGATATTTGTAGTGATATTTTGACTTTAGGCTTGAGCTTGTTCCTTTAAACTTGACTCCTTATGTGATCTTGATCTCTTTGAGATCATCAGCCAAAGGTAATCTCTAATCATCATCTTGTGGTCTTTCGCCATCTTGTGTGCTTGTGACTTTCGGATTGACATGCTTATACCATTTTTGATCTTGAAAGGCTTGAAATTTATCTTGGTTCTTGAAAGTTATGTTTACTTTAATACTTGGTCACTTCAAGAAGGAAGTGTGATATCAGAGTAGTGGAAGGCTTGAAACATTTACTTGAGCTTTCGATTGTTGGTTGTAGTAGATTCCAGATCAGGGTGAAGACAATCAATAGCCTAGCTAACTACCAAGATGGTAACCGGATATCACTTGAAGTCATGTAATCACTTTTCAAAGAAGATTATTCGACCCTATGCCTGGGTTACACGAATACCTTCTTAGGATAAAACCAAGTGTTTGTTCTTGTTCTAGGTACAGATCAAGAACCCTGCGTTTCTATGTGTTTTTTGTTTTCTGAAGGTCTACGTCAACTATGATCCGGTGGTCTAGGTGAGTCAAACCACATGATAGCCATTTTAGTGAGAGAGAGTAGTGAGATGGAAGATGGACTTGTGATATTAGATGGAAAATGGATGAAGGATACAAATGACTTGACAAATGCCAAAAGGACTCAACCCGCTCTATGGAAGCCATAGAGGTGGCTATTTATAGGCCCATAGCCTCTAAAAACTAGTACATAGTTGCCTATTCTAGTCCTTGCGTATGTGGATTATGATAAAACTTGGTAGGTAATGTCGTCACGTAAAAAGGTGAATTTCCCAACAATCTTCCCCACGGGACGATATATAGATATTACTTACAGATTAATTTCTATCAAGTACATAATGATTGAGACAGAACTTCCATGATGCTTCATATCTTGATGGACGCTCTTTGTGGTGTTTGACTGTCAAGTCTGCACTCCTAAATGGAATCATCTTTGTAGTACTTTGTAAGAGGAATATTGTAATAGGCGCACGAACTAAGTAAACCCTACATTCTGTTAAGGAGAAGCTTCTGATTAGTTACCCTAATTCGTGCCACATATTCTTGATTTAGAAGCTTTAAAAGAAACTTAAACCCGCAAACTTGCAATGAATCAGCTTTCCCCTAATTATTGGCCAATATTTCATTATTTAGAAGCTTTCAAAGCTTCCCCCCAAACTAGCAATCCTCTCTTGAGCAGTTTCAAAGCTTACTTACAAGCTTAGAGTAATTAAGTGCACAGCGGAACTGGTAGGATACCACATCAAATATCACTGCTCCTTTAAGAATAAGCTTAGTGATTGATCGTTTGGGGTAAGCATTATCTGGATCAGCAACGTATCTTCTCACGCTTGAATAGTTCTTTCACACAGTGTGTGTCCCCTGGATAGTCACTATTAATGCATACAAAAGTTCTCAAGGTATCACTTCCCCCATTTGTCTGAAGAAATACACCCAAAAGCCATAGTTTAAAGCGCTGATATTCTCTGCGGTAACGACATTTGTTTCACCGTGCATGGCCTAAACTTTGAAAAAAATCAAGAAAGAATGCTCCATGTCATGCTTTCATGAATAGAAGAAAGGCATAGGCTCAAGGGTGAATCTTCTCCTTTCGCAAAGGGCTCAAGGGTGAATCTTCTCTCCTTCCCCTCCTTTGCCTGGTTCTCGATTGTCGAATCAGCAACACCTCTGGACATGCATTACTTGATTACCTTGTGTGAGGAATAATTAGCTCTGATCTAACCCGATGAGAACATTGATGATCGATATCTCTACTCATTCACCTCTCTTCTGGCTATCATGTTACCAAACGTTTCGATGGCTATTTGAAGTAACCACTGTGAGTAAACCGATTACCAAACTTGAATACTAAAGTAGGATTTCCCGTTCTTGTGACTTAAGTTGCACTTAATGTGGAAAGACACAGGTGATAGAGGATTTGTGCTCCAAGCAAATCTCTAGTTATCATTACCCTTGGACAAAGGTATGAGACTTTCTTCACCTCTTGCGATTATCCACAAATGACTAGCGTGTGACACTGAGTACTAAATGTAACTCCTTTAAGTGAAGTTAACCAGGTCTGAACCATTCCTCCCTCCTTGACTGCTGGGAAAACTAGATAAACAAGTCTTCAATTTAAATTAAGCTCGAGATGTTTATATTGAAATCATGCATCCAACCAACCCCGACTTCAAGATAAAATAAGAACACGCCAACGTAAAATACCACTTCAATGTCAAATAAGTGATACCCGATCAACTCCGTAGTCACAAAAAATTAATTCCAAATCTAGCCTTTAAGTTTCATGATTCTTTATCCAACTTGATCCTGGTCTCGTCACTTAAAAATCTTGCTTTGTCATCATAAAGTACAAATGTAATCATTAACAGCTAAATATAGCAAAAAAATCATCCCAAGTGAGTCATTTAGCTAAATTTAGTTTTAATATGAAACATTTAATACTCAAACCGTTGTACCCGGGTCCATCATAAACTCAGCCCATCAACAAGTGACAACACGGCCTTCAAATTAAAATGATAATCGTCACAGTAGGCCACTATTTAGTTCCACAACAGATATAGCCCAAGATTTTGATAAGTGACCATATATAAAAGGCTCATACCCTAATATTTCTCACTTAACCTAATCATAAATCAATACGCCTCCACCTAAACCATTTCTCCCAAATCTTAGATCTACTCCATCTCCCCTTATCACTCCAATGATAGCAGATCAAAACACCTTCACCAAATAAAAATGCATCACAACCAAACTCATATAAACATATGAACACGCCTAATGATCGAACCCTTTTAAAACCTATTCGTTCTTAGTTCCTTCAAGCAATAATCGAACAACAAATCTCAAACGAAAACACTATGTTTAAGTAGCTCAGAAAAATGATTCGAGACACACAAGACTTAAAAAGAGATGAAGAATTTAAGGCTTCAAGATCTTTATGAATAAGGTCTCGGGTAGGTATACTTTTTGTTCTTGTGATTTTCTAAAATCGAATCAAAGAAAGAAAGTAACATGATTGTTATATTTCTTTCTTTATATTCGGATATTAAAAATGGTTTGTTAACCAACATAGATCAGTGATGAAACATTGATTTCGTGTTTCGATCTGTTGAAGGTCTCGAATAAATTTAAGCACACGAAACAATAAATCTGAGATCAATTGTCTATTTAATTTTTGAGAAGTTTGTGATGGTGATGAAGAGGTGGGATAATGTTTGTGACGATGGGAATAGGATTTAGTCTTGTGGATTTGATGGATGTTGAGGCTGTTGTTATTGAGATTGATTTTGAGTTGATGTCGAGTCTGTGTCTCACTTCTTCATTTCTGTCCCGACTCAGTTGAGTTGACCCGAGTCAACTCGGTAATTACCGAGTTGACCCGGTTGGGTTGTTCCACTTAAAACTGGTTCGGCTCACAAGGGTGACCAACTCGTTCGGTCCACATAGCTTAAAACTCGTTCGATCCTCAAAAAGTACACTCGTTCGATCCTTTAAGGGTGGCCACTCGTTCGGTCCACATAGCTTTAAAACTCGTTCGATCCTTAAAGAGTACACTCGTTCGATCCTCATAGGTTCAAACTCGTTCGGTCCACATAAGAAAGCACTCGTTCGGTCCTCCTCAAAACAACTCGTTCGATTCCTCTTGGTTTCGACTCGTTCGATCCACAAAGTGTGAAGCTCGTTCGGTCCTCAAACAAGTTACTCGTTCGGGTGTGCTCGTTCGACTGTCACTGATTAATTGGAAGACCTTGGAAACCAAATAAAGGGACCAAAAATATTCATAAAGTAGGTATGTGTATAATTGTTGTTATGATTATTTTTACCAACTCAGTCACCAAATAAGTCCGAAAAAATAAGTACAAAAATAAACAGATGAGACCACAACTAGCAACAGTGACATATTCAAAAATGACAGATCAAAAGTGGACAAAATATTTAAATAAAAACATATTTGAGACCAAGAAAAAACCAATGTACAAAATCAAAACCGACCAAGTGTATGTTGCCATGGTCTTTGATACAATTGAGGTCTACGTCAAACTATGAATCCGGTGGTCTAGGTGAGTCAAACACATGATTAGCCTTTTAGTGAGAGAGAGTAGTGGAGATGGAAGATGGGACATTGTGATATTAGATGGAAATGGATGAGGATACATATGACTTTGTCAAATGCCAAATGATCAAGCCCCTATAGGGAAGCCATAGAGGAGGTTTATTTATAGCCCATACGCCTCTAAACTATACATAGTTGCCTATTCTAGTCCTTGCGTATGTGGCTATGATAAACTATGGTAATTCTGTAATGTCGTCACGTAAAAGTGAATTCCTAACATTTTCTATGTGTTTTTCCATGCAATTATGATCACTATTTATAGGGGATTTACTCAAAACCTATTCATGGAATTGATGAGAGATTAATGGCCAATTAATCTCTTTTATAATTATCCTCCATAATTTAAGAATTAGTGATTTCATGACCAAATTAAATATAGTCAATTAATGCAGTCAAATCAATTATCCTCTATAATTTAGGAATATTGATTTCATGACCAAATTAAATATGGTCAATTAATGCAGTCAAATCTGCCACTTAAAAAGGCCTCAAAATAACCACCCTATTTATCTCAATTACTAAAAGAGTCAGGGAAAATCAGTGACTTGATGGGTGTACATCCGTACCTCCAAATTCATTTTCAAGTATGATCCAATTCCCATAATTGCACTAAATTTCCAACAATCCTCCCCAATTTAGTACAATCACCATTTGCATGAAAAATAAACATTAAACAATAAGTGCATAAATGAAAAATGTCCTGAGGATTGAATTTCCATCTTAGTAATTACACGTTCAAATATTCGAGAATTCAGGTGTCTAGAATTGAATCCCTTCAACCCATTTGAATATCTAAAGATAAAATTACACTGTAAGTTTTCAAACACTATAAGAAACTCTGTGATACCTATACAAGTCATGTGTTCCCATATACAATATTAATTGTTGTAAGAGCAAAGTACATGGCTTCCTAAATTGGCAAAACCTCAACATTTATATAGGGGTCCTCCTTTATTCATGCTCCTGCTAAGCACATTTTCAAGAAATAATTAACCATTAGAAGTCAAGAACTCCATCCTCCATTTTTAGCTGTTCCAAGCAATCCTTGGGATGACATGTAAAGTACATGTGCTTCGTCCATGAAACATTCACGCTTTGACATTGACTCAAATACCAAGTTTCCTTAGTAGGGGGTTGGGTGTCCTAGCGTTCAGCGACTTAGTTTGACTTTAAACCCATCCATTCAGTAGACTTTATAACCAAGTCTCTAGCCAGTCCCTTCGTCAAGTGATCAACTAAGTTTTGTTGAGACCACACAAACTCTATAGATATCACCTCATTCGTGATCAGCTCATGAATCATGTTATGCCTGACACCTAAGTGTCTAGAATTCCCATTGTACATCTGGCTATAAGCCTTTGCCAATGTAGCAGCACTATCACAACAGATAGAAATAGGTGTTATAGGTTTAGACCACAATGGAATCTCAAGGAGCAAGTTTTTCAACCATTCAGCTTACTTACCAGCAGCTGCTAAAGCCACAAATTCAGATTCCATTGTTGAACCAGTGATGCAAGTTTGTTTCTTGGAAGCCCAAGAAATTACACCACCACCAAGCAGGAATACCCAGCCACTTGTAGACGAATTGTCTTCAGTGTTACTGATCCAGCTTGCATCAGTGTAACCTTCCAACACTGAAGGATAACCAGTATATGTCAATTTATAGTCCATGGTTTTCTTCAAGTACTTCAGTACCCGCTGAATTGCTTGCCAGTGCTGAGTACTAGGGTTACTAGTATACCTGCTCAGTTTACCCACTACAAAAGCAATATCAGGCATTGTACAAGTCATGGCATACATCAAGTAGCCAATCACCCTAGAATACTCAAGTTGAGATACAGCCTGACCATTATTAGGCATCAGCTTCTCACTTGTATCTATAGGAGTACTTATTGGAGTGCAATCAAAGTAATTGACTTTCTTTAGTACCTTCTCATATTGTATACCCCCCCCCCCCCCCCCGCCCCCCCCCCCCCCCCCCCCCCCCCCCCCCCGCATAAAAAAAAAAGAATAAAAAAAAATTTTTTTTTAAAAAATTAATTAAAAATTTTTTTTAACTGAGGAACTGAGAATTGCTATTCCATTACTGAGATCATGTTTAATCTTAATACAAGATAACAGCTCAGCCTCCGCCCCATGTCCTTCATAAAGAACCTTTATGACAAAAATTTCTTTGTCAGGTCAACCTAAACTTGGCCAGTGCCAAAGATCAGCATGTCATCAACATATAGGCAAATGATGACTCCTTTACTAGATTCATCAAATTTGCTATATACACATTTGTCAGCTTGGTTAAGTAAATAACCATTAGACAAAACCACTTCATCAAACTTTTTATGCCATTGGTTAGGTGTCTACTTCAGTCCATATAGAGACTTAATTAGTTTACACACCTTGTTTTCATTGCCAGGCATGATGAAGCCCTAAGGTTGATTCATATAAACCTCCTCTTCCAAGTCACCATACAAGAAAGCTGTCTTCACATCCATTTGATGAATAATCCGACTGTGTATTGATGCCATAGCAATCAGTAGTCTTATGGTACTGATACGAGCCATTGGAGTATAAGTATCAAAGTAGTCTATTCCTGACGTTTGTTTAAAGCCTTGAATGACCAGCCTTATCTTGAACATTTCAATAGTTCCATCCACCTTCAGTTTTCTTTTGAAGATTCATTTGCAACCTGGAGGTAGATCAGCCAACACCCAAGTGTTGTTGCCCATGACGGAGTCCATTCTAATAGTAATTGTTTCTTTCCAGAAAGCAACATCCTCGGACTTTATTTCTTCATCAAATGTTTTAGGGCCATCCTCAACATTAAAGTAATAGGAGTGTTGGTCAGAGACCTCATCCCCTGTTCCTTCAATTAAGTATAATTGAAATTCAGGTCCAAAGTTCTTTGGAGTCCTATTCCTTTTGTTTTTTCTAAGCTCTAGTTCAAGTTGCTGAACAACCTCTATAGTGACCTCCTCAAGGACCACTAAACCATCAATGTCTTCAGTTCCATCTTTCAGGGACCTCTGACTTGGTCTAGGGACTAATGAGAATTTATTCTCATCAAATATAGCTTCCTTTGATTCAATTATTGAGTTAATTGAAACTGATTCATTAGGTTTAATAACATAGAACCTAAAAGCCTTGGCATGCTCATCATATCCAACAAAGATGCATTCAATGCCTCTTTAACCTAAAGTTTTTAGCTTTGGATCAAGGAGTCTTACAACTGCCCTATAACCCCAAACCCTGAGGTAGTTTAGGTTTGGTTTTCTTTTAGTCCAGAGTTCATAAGGGGTTATATTGTTCCTTTTATTAGGAACCCTATTTAATAAATAGCAAGTTGTTAACATAGCTTTACCCCAAAACCCTTGACTCAGTCCTGAGTAGGACAACATGGAATTATCTATTTCTTTTAGTACTCTATTTTTCCTTTCAAATATACCATTTTGTTGTGGAGTATATGGAGTAGCCGTTTCATGGATAATACCAACAGACTAAAAATATAGAGTATCCATGTACTCACCTCCCTTATCAGTCCTGAATTTTTTGATCAGGGCCCCTTGTTGTAATTTAACTTCAGTTTTGAATACTTTGAATTTATCTAATGCTTCATCCTTTGAATGTAATAAATAATCATACCAAAACCTTGAAGCATCATCAATAAATAACACAAAGTATTTCTTATTCTCTAATGAGGGAGTAGCATGCAAATCACATAAATCATTGTTGATCAACTCTAAAACTTTAGTTTTACGTATTACATTTTGAAATGGTTTCTTAATAATTTTGGTCAGCATGCAAGTCTTACACTTTTCAGTGTTCATGTCAAAAGTTAGGATTAACCCATCCTTAGACATATCTTACATCTTCTTAAAGTGGACATGGCCCAGTCTAGCATGCCATACGATTGAATCATTCAGTTTAGAGGTTGACATAAGGGCTGAAGCAATATTATCATTAACAATATTAAGCCTGAACATTTGATTACACAAATAATCAAAACCAATAAACACACCATGTTTGGATAAAATAAATTTATTAGATTCAATCACTTGTTTATAACCACAATTATTCAAAACACTACTAGAAACCAAATTCTTCCTTATATTAGGAACATGCAAAACATTCAACAAAGAAACAATCTTTCCAAAACTAAATCTAAGATCTACACAACCACATCCAATCACTATGGACCAACAACATTGTTACCATTTGGCTTGTCATTATCCTGCACCTTGAGGGACTCCTTAATGCGCAGATGACTGCCCAACTCAACAAGACAGATCCATTACATATTACAGTGATTCAGTAAGGTCTATGAACAATCATTTAACTCTTTACACACACCGCCAATAATTAGGCTCCTAACGTGAACCAGACCATCGCAAATCATAGCAATCAATGCTCTACATCATTAATAAGCTCCATATGCAAATTGGCATGTCAAAAGGATGGAGGGGAGAGTGGAGAGAGGGGGTCGGGCTGGGGGGGGGGGGGTTGGGTGGTTACGCAATATTTCTGTTGGAGGCTACTTCTTAAATAGGGTTCAGTAACCAAGAACAATTTGTTTTTTGGTCCCAACGAGTGTGTCATGTCCTGAGAACGGCTCCGAGTTGAGACGAGCTCAACAGGTTCAGAGTCAGATACCTAACAGGTGAGGCGGGACCTCATAAAAGCATAGACTCCGAACAACATTCATGCATGATCGGGTAAAATACAGATGCAATTCGGATGACTCGCCAAACTCTGGGCTAACGACTATTTCGTATGAAATGGTAGAACAGAACATAGTATATGACAACAAAGGTTTATATAACATAATTCTATCACTTTAAGGCCTAGTGTTCAAAAATATACGTAAGGAAAAGTAAACGCTAGTTATATAGGTCAAGTAAGCAAGATAGTAATGTATGCACAGGAAAAGTTTTTTGTGATGCAATGTTTGATGAAACGGGTATAGTCCAAGGTAAGATATGCAACCTAGTTCTCTAAACTTGCTCTAGATACCAATACTGTAACACCCCCAAAAGTATGTGCAACGAAATAGTAACCGGGGTCGTTACTAGTCATAATACATAACACAATATATACAGAACGACCTCTAAATGAATCGTTTTAAAAAAGAAACCTCGGTGGATTTGATTTAAAATAAATACAGTCATACCAGACTTGTCCCGTAACGTTTGCATCACAAAATAAAAACAATAGTTTGTTACATACGAAAAATAATTTAATAGCACACTGGAAAATCCATGAAATTGTTCTATATGAATGGATGAGGAACACCAGCACTTAAATACATCATGGCAAGCTAAACACCTAAGAAATACATGCTTAAAAATGTCAACATAAAGTTGGTGAGTTCATAGGTTTAAGTGAGTAATTAAAATTGGTTCGCAAGTTTTAATATGGCATGACTATTGTAACAATACAATATTCACAAAAACGTAATTACGATTGCACTAAGCTCATGACACCGATGCTACGACACTGTTTGCATGCAAATTAATACACGTATAAAATACGCACGCATGTGTCAATCCACAACACCCGTAATCCGACATGGTATACGTTCGTTAGTTCGGACCTCCAAGACTAGTAAGCGCTTAACTTACCCGAACAGGGATGTCAATCCCAATAGATCTATTTATAACACTCACGCTTACACAAAGTAATTAACGGCTCATGATATTTGGGGCATAATGGATTATCGCTACTTAGGCTAATTCGTAATTAAAGCGGGGATATAAACTCACCTTAATTTGAAAGTGTCGGTTTCAAGAAAATCAATCAAGGGGAAATGTCACAATAAGTTCCGAATGCAACCTGATTAAATATGGGTCGACTTAGAATTATGCAAGTAAAATGAAATGATGCAATATGTCTTTATAACATTATATCACCACGTAATAGTTTGCGTATTAGTTTTATACGTCAAAATAACGTTTACGTCTAATTCGTTATTTTTATCCGTTATTATATACTTACTATTATTTTTAAACAGTCACTCTAATAAATCCTATCTCGCTTACTAAATAGTATTTTTAAAAGTTCACGACGCGTATAGATAATATATAAGACATACTATAACATTTCTTATGGTTTTTATAACTCAAACGGACTCGAAAACACCTGAAAACACCTTTTTAATATCCAAACAACACACTATTTTATAAAAATATACATTTTGGTCCAGTTTTATAAATGCCATAACTTCTTCATTATAAAGATTCTTGGAACGAGCGAGTACTACATTTTTGCGTAAAGTCGAGCTCTACAAAACATCTTTTATAAATTTTTCCCGACTCGGACCCGAAAAGGGTCAAAAACGTCTTTGACCAGGTCTGATCAAATTACTATAAAACCAGTTTTTGCCGAAAAACTTACTAAACTTCTTTTGGCCATATCTCATTCGTTTGAAGTTCGATTTTTACGTTCTTTATATCCACGCGTTCGTATGAAGATATACCATCATATTTTTATGGCCTTGGCTATTCAAGACTAGATTTACTATCCAAAAAACTTGGTAACAATTCTAGACAGCAACCTAATATTTTCTATTCTACCACTTTAATTCATCCACAAATCGCAACTTTATATTAACCTAATCCCTTCCACCAAGTTTTATCACTTTTCACCACAAAAACAAATCCATACTAACCTAGTCCCTTCCACCAATTTATCAAGAATAATTATAAATTTAAGAACAAGAATAAAATACACAACTTTATTAGTTCAAGCTTATATCTAACCATCTTTAATAATAAAGCTAATATTTCAACAAGTAACTTATTTTTTTTTTGGGTAAAGGGTTTCCCCGGTAAATTGTATTACACCAAAAAATCATTGAAGTACAAATGATAAAGGTGAAATCCCTTATCTCAGTCCAAAAACAAATGACACTTACAAGCAACAGTTGCTACTAATCTACTCTCTACATAAGAATGACATGCCATTCTTATGACTACCAAAATAAGAAACAACAAAATAATAAAAACCATAAAAGCCCACGTGTTCTTATCACCACTTCCGCATTGGCATCACAAAGCCACTTCCAATGATTTTAGGGATTGATGAACCAACAAATCCATATAAATTCAGCACCACAATCATACCCAAAAATTCCAATCTGTTTGTAGAGTAGCCAAAAAGACAAAAGGCCCAGAAATGAACAACCAAACTGGCCCAGTGGCATAACAGCCAACTTCCAAATGGTCATCACATTATCGGATTCGAGACACAGACCATCAATAAACTACCATAAGGATAATGAGTCATTGTATGAGCCGCACCAACAATAGGCAAGGTCTTGCATTCTGTGTAGGTAATCGACATATGACCACCAAATCATCATCATTATCCCAAATATAAACTTCTTCATGCAAATATAAACTAGGAATGATAATAACATAAAAGATAACTCGTATACATGCTCAATTTCCTAGCTTAACTTCATAACAATGAGAGACAAAATTTGCACCCCCATTGACTTCCACATAGCAAGTATGGAATCTGCTCATCCAAATAGCCAACATATATCATCAATGTGACAATAATGTTGGCAATCATGCGTAGTGATGTAAAAGCAACACCATGCATGTGTCAGGCAACCCAGTTTCAAATGAAAACGGCTTGCAATGAACAAAACCTATCTCAACTTTATTTTTAACCGTCTTCTTAAAATACGAATCCATGTACTTGACGAAAACCAAGAGTGTGACGAGGGCCAACAGAGACAAAATCTCCATATGAACCCTACTTCTAATCACCAACAAAATAGTGTTGAAGATCAATAAGCATTAATGCCCAAGGTAAACCCAGTCTTGCATTATCATAGCATGGCCATAGCTAGCCATAAAAAACAAGATAGCATGAACAACACTTCCCATATTCAATAAGCAAAGCTGTTAGAATAGTACTTCTAACTCTTTCCAAACCCACGACCTGTATGGACCAGTAACACACAGGATCACAACCACATCACGAATGAAACCCTAATACATTTAGGGTTTCAGGAATAACCAGGTGACGCATCAAAAGTACAGCAAGAATGAGATGCAGCAGCACCAGGAAACAAACACCACACTTGGATAGTCAAAAGAATTTCGATACCCTAAAACCACGGATAAGGAATCGAGAACAAAAGAACACCAAAAAGATCCAATCTGGCAGGCAGCAACGAATAGTAGGCAAAAAACAACCCTTACAAAAGGCTTATACACAAACCGGAAACCCTTAATCCGCCTGCCACCAAACCAATACCCAAAACCACGTATAAGGATTGAGAACAAAGAACCCCAGGATAGATCCAATACAGCACAAAACGATTAAGGCACAAAAACAACCCTTTACAAAGAGGATTATAACACAAACTGTAACCTTAATCCGCCTGCCACCAAACCAAATACACCCAAAACCACGATCCTTTTCTTGGATATACAATGCTAAGCACAGATCGAGAACCAAAGATCACAACGAAACCCTAATAATAATAATAATAAATAGGGTTAGGGTTTTGTTAGTGATTGGTAGTAGATTTCCGGCAGCACCCCCTAAAAAACACAACCCTAACACACACCAATAACCAAACCAGATGCAATGATCGGACTAAGATAATCACACGCCTAATCAATCATGATTTAATGATCACGATAGAGTGATCGTGTGGATCCCAAACGAGACACCAAACGAACCCTAAGGGATCAATAGACCTTAATATGACCAAGCATAGATGATACGCCAAGCACGAGCAAGAACACACGGTTTAATTAGTGGTATAAAGAAAGGAATTGTGGTTGGAAAAGTGTGAGGGTGGCTGCCGGAAATCGCCTAAAGGGGGAGAGAATTTCAGGGTTTGTTCACGCCAACAAGTAACTTATTTAGTAACAAAATAAGTTGTATATATGTACGAATATATTTTTATTAATCCATTTACAAACTCTTTTCAATATTTCATTTATAAAGTTTTACTTGTTTATTTCGAAAAAGCATTTAGTTTACAAAGTAGTGGCGATACAAGTTTATGAATGTGATGATTATACCAAATATATGAAGATAAAAAATATGAGAAGAGAATGATGAACCTTAGAAGATGGAATGATAAGATTAACTAGTTTAACACTTAAATCAAATCCCAAGTATTGTTTGATTACCACTAAAACCGTTAAATCTTTTTAAAAAATACTTGCAAAATATCAAAAACTATCTTCTTCTTGGTCTCCTATGTTCGGCCGATTACTAGAGAGAAAAAAAGAAGAGAAATATTTGCTCATGGTGATGTGGAATTCATTCATCCGTAGTTATTATGGATTCCGTGGTAGATTTAAGAACTGCCTCGGGTCTTTGCACTCGAGTCTTCCTAAAAGTACTGCCTATTTTTTGTAACGTGTTAAAGTATGTCAATATTGGCCATTACAAATATTCTTCAATTGAAGAGGGTAATCTATCGGTAAAATATTAGGAGTGCCACTCGTGCCTCTCCATCTTGTTTTATCGAGATTGCCGGAATTAATGGAATAGGATTTAAACGTCGTGAAATTTATTGGAAGAATAAGTCGCTATCATTTGCTGTAAAGGGCGCAACTTATTCTACTGTCCTTAAGTTCGAATGCATTTTGTATTGGGCTTCGGTATTTCATTCTCCGTCTAGTCTCATGGTTGAATTGAACAAGTTATGAGAGGATTTCTGGTGTCACGGAAATGAAAAGATAAGCCGACAGTAGCGGGGATGTTTGTGTGTTACCTAAAAAAGAAGGATGCTTGGTATTAGAGCGATTAGAAGCTTTTAAGCAAGCCCTTTATCTCATCGTATCTTGGAGTATTCTTTCGGGTAAGGAATCCTTATGGGTGAAATGGATTCACACCTATAAACTTAATGGCCGCTTGTTATGGGATATTCCTTTACGAGGGAAAATGTCATGGGGTTGGAGAAAGGTATTGCAAGTTCGCCAATTGATTAGGCTATATTTCTAGTCTAAAGTTGGTAATGGTTTATCGACTTTTGCATGGTTCGATACTTGGAGCTCGACTGGTCCTCTTTCGAATGTTATTTCGAATAGGGACATTTATAGGGCTGGTTTCTCTTTAAAATCCAAGGTTGCTGACATTCTTAACCACAATAATGGGGCTTGGCCACAAGTTTGGGTTTATCGATAAATTCCAGATATTAAGCAGGTACCTGATATTCCTACTCTTTCCATAAATCTGAATAATATGTTACAAATAATTCTGATGAATATGTTCTTCGTAATTTAAATAACAAGGAAGAGGGATATTCGGTCTCGGCTATATGGAATTGTATTCGTCCTCGTAATGAGGAGGTTGATTGGTTTAATATTGTTTGGTTCTCGCACCAAATTCCTAGGTATGCTATTCACCTTTGGTTGGTAATAAAACGTAAGTTGAAAACTCAAGACCTTTTAAGGAGTTGGGATGTTAACAACTCTACAATGGTGGATCAGCCGTTATGTCCTTTATGTAAAGCTCAGCCAGATTCACACGAACATTTGTTTTTCGAGTGTAGCTTTTCATCTCGGGTTTGGGATTGTTTAAAAGTGTTTACGGGTATGCCTAATATTCCTTCAGGTCTGAACGATATTGTTGAGTGTATTAAGCATGTTGCTTCCTCGCATTCTATTAGAAGTGTCGTATGTAAGCTCGTATTTGCTGCTTCTTGTTATTTCATATGGCAAGAGCGGAATGGTAGGCTTTTCAAGAAGATAAAGAGGTCTCAAGATCAGATTTTTGAGTTAATCAAGACTAATGTTCGTATAAAGTTGTTGACTTGCTCTTTTAAGAAGACGTCAAGGGACCAGCAGCTTGTTGATATTTGGAAGTTGCCGTCAACGTGCATATAACTCCTTCATTTTTTGGTATTGATGGTTTTTATTAATCTATGTAAGGTTAAGTGGTTTTTCCCAATAGGCGATATTGTTAGGGTATTTATTGTTCTAGCGAATCTTGGGGTATGTCCCGAGTATAGTTAGTGGTTGTTCAAGCGTTTGCTTAAGGTTAATGTGGTACCTTAGCCACATTCCATTGTACTGAACCGTCTTTTTTGGTGTAATATATTTAACCGGGGACTGATTGTTCCTTTTACCCCAAAAAAAAGAGAAGATAAATATAATATATTTTTTGCTTATGGGAAGTGTGTGTGAAAGTCTCTAGTTACTTGCATTATAAGGGCTAATCTTGGTAAGTCCTAAATGTCTTTAAGGGCATATTAATGGAATCACCCATATTTGTGTGTGTCCTAGCCCTTTGGCCGGTCACTAGGATGGAAAAGGAGGTAGGTATGGTTACTTGGATGGCTCCTAAATCACATGCATGCTTATGTTTGAGTTTAACATGAAAATGGAAGTAACCAAGGTTCAAGAATGTTTTCTTTACTACAATTAGAGAGGGGGTGACATTTTGGCAAAAGAGGGGGAAAACATTTCAAATTTTGGTATTATACATTTATACATAGGTGTAAGTATTTATTTACTAAGGTGGTAGTGTATAATGCATGCATGTATGCACTAAACCGATAAACTTGATCGTTTACGTAAAACATGCAAAATAAATTACGTAGACTTACAAGTTATTTTTATAGAAGTCATATAACATATATTTGACGTAAAATTATATTTATTTAATGTCGGTTTACGTTTAAAGTTTCTTTTTGGTTTACGCAATTTAAGTCCGATTGGTTTCACGCAAAAGTAATTATTTAAATGATCAAAGTAAATAGTTTTGAGTTATTGGCGTAAAATGACGTAAAATTTAAATAGTTTTGAGTTATTGACGTAAAATGACCTAAAAATTTTGGATTGTCACAACCTCCTTGTGTTAAAAGAATTTCGTCCTGAAATTCAATTTGAGTTGGCTTCCGAAGTGGTGTTAACGAAGAGGTGTGGATACTTGGTGCGGTATTGATCTTCTCGTTCCCACGTGAACTCCTGACCTCTTCTAGAGTTTCATCGAACCTTGACTATGAAAATATGACTTTGCTTCAACCGCTTAATCTCTCAGTTTATAATTTTCACGGGCTCTTCCACAAAGTAAAGCTTTTCATCAACTTGGATCTCATCTTAAGGTATAATAAGCGATTCATTAGACAAACATTTCTTCAGGTTGGACACGTGAAACGTGCTAACCTTGCTTAGTTGTTGAGGAAGTTCGAGTCTATAAGCAACAGTTCCAAACTTGTCTAAAATCTTGAAAGGTCCAATATATCTTGGGTTCAGCTTTCTCTATTTTCCAAAACGGATAACCCCTTTCCACGACAAAACCTTCAACATGACCTTGTCACCCACTTGAAATTCTATAGGTTTACGTCTCACATCGACGTAACTCTTTTGACGATCATGCACGGCTTGAATTCTGCTCCTGATCTAAACAATCTTCTCAGTAGTCCCGTGGATGATCTCTGGACCAGTAAGTTGGTTGTCTCCAACTTTAGCCCAGCAAACTGGTGATCAGCACTTACGTCTATAGAGTGCTTCAAATGGAGCAGCCTTGATGCTAGTATGATAACTATTATTGTACGAGAACTCCACTAGCGGTAAGTACTTATCCCAACCATTACCGAAATCTATTACGCAAGCGCGTAACATATCTTCGAGAGTTTGAATGGTTCTTTTACTTTGTTCATTAGTCTGCGGATGGTATGCAATACTCATATCCAATCGAGTACCCAAAGCCTTCTAAAGCGATTGCCAGAAACGTGATGTAAATCTGCTACCATGATCAGAGATGATAGAGATCGACACTCCATGCCTCAAGACCACTTCTTTCAAGTAAATCCTCATCAATCTCTCCATCGTATCAGTTTCTTTCATTGGCAAGAAATGCGCTGATTTAGTGAGACGATTGACGATTACCTAAATCATATCGTATCTACTGGATGTCTTGGGTAACTTTGTGATAAAATCCATATTGATCTTTTCCCACTTCCATTGGGGTATCTCTGGTTGTACCAATAAACCAGGCGGTTTTTGACATTTAGCTTTAACCTTTGAACATGTTAGACACTTACTAACATAGGTGGTGATTTATGCCTTCATGTTGGGCTACCAATACAACTTCTTCAAATCGGGGTACATCTTGTCAGATCCTGGATTAATAGAATACTTAGATTTATGTGACTCGTGCATAATTAGATCCCTCAATCCTCCAAGACATGGTAACCAACTTCTCTTCTTAATATAGAGAGTCCCTTCAGAACGAGTTTCAAACTCCTTGTTCATGCCACGAAGATTCTCTTCTTTGACATTCTCTTCCTTTATTTCCTCAGCTTGAGCATTCAAAATCTGAACTGGAAGGTTTAGACCAATGGTCATAACTAAGGCTCTAACTCGTAGTGGTTTAATTCGATCTTTCCGACTTAAAGCATCTGCCACTACATTTGCCTTTCCCGGGTGATAACGAATCTCACAATTGTAATCACTCAGCAACTCCAACCATCATCGTTGCCTCATGTTCAACTCTTTCTGATCAAGTATATGCTGCAAACTTTTATGATCGGTGAATACGGTACACTTAGTTCCATAAAAATAGTGCCTCTAAATCTTTAGAGCGAACACTACGGCTCCTAATTTTAAATCATGAGTCGTATAATTCTTCTTGTGAATCTTGAGTTGACGAGATGCATAAACTATCACTTTCTCCTTCTGCATTAATACGGCACCTAACCCTTTATGTGAAGCGTCACAATAAACTACAAAGTTCTCAGTCCCTTTAAGCAGAGCCAAAATCGGCGCACTACATAATTTCTGCTTCAACAATTGAATTGTCGCTTCTTCCTTTTCTCCCCATTTAAACTTCACGCTCTTCTAAGTTAGTTTTGTCATCGGCTTGGCAATTTTTGATAAACCCTCAATAAATCATCGGTAATAACCTGCAAGACCTAAGAATTGGCGAATCTTCGTTGGAGTCTTAGGGGATGCCCAATCATTAATGGACTCGATCTTGACGGGTTCCACATGGATGCCTTCACTACCAATCATGTGATCGAGAAATTGCACTCTTGGAATCTAGAATTCACACTTTGTAATTTTTGCATACAATTCCTCCTTTTGAAGTAATTCTAAAAATAACTTAAGGTGCTATTCGTGCTCTTGCTTGCTCTTCGAGTAGATCAAAATACCATCTATAAATACAATCATGAACTTGTCCAAGTACGTCTTGCGCACCCGATTCATGAGGTCCATTAATATTGCCGGCGCGTTGGTCAAACCAAATGGCATAACTTGGAACTCATAATGACCATAACGAGATCGAAATGCGGTCTTTGAAATGTCATCTTTGCGAACTCTAAGTTGGTGATAACCCGATCTCAAGTCAACCTTCAAGTAGAGACTCAATCCTGGCGGTTGATCAAATAGATCATCAATTCTTGAAAGCGGATAACGGTTCTTCATCGTCAGCTTATTCAACACTCCATAGTCGATACATATCCGAAATGATCCATCCTTCTTCTTGACGAACAAAACCGGAGCTCCCAAAGGTGAGGAACTTGGTCTTATAAATCCTTTATCTGACAGCTCTTGCAATTGGTCTGACAATTCCTTCATTTCCGAAGGAGATAATCTATATGGCACCCGTGCTACAGGTGCAGCACCAGGTACCAAGTCAATTTGAAACTCTACTTGTCGGGTCGGTGGGACTCCAGGCAAGTCTTCAGGAAAGACTTTCGAGAAGTCGCTTCTCCTCTGACTTGTCCTTCGGCTTCTTCTCGGTGACGTGTGCCAAAAATACATGACATCCTTTTTGAATGTATTTATAGGTTTTGGTACACGATATATTATTCAATTTGGATTCGCTTCTACCATCACTTCTATCTCCTTGAACAATCAATATTTCATCTCCATAGGGAATACAAACAATTTTCTCGTCGCAGACAATCACAACATGATACTTCGACAACCAATCCATACCAATAATAACGTCGAAACTACCAAGCTCTATGGGCATTAAATCTATGTTGAACAGATGATTTAGAAAGTTTAAATTACAACCTCGAATTATGGTATCAACTCCTATTATTTTTCCATCAGCTAACTCAACGTCATACATAGTGTCTAATGCATAAGGGGTAATATCAATTAAGGAACTAAAAGCAGTCGACACAAAACTTCTATCGGCTCGTGTATCAAATAAGATAGAAGCATAACGGTTATTAAGGAGAAACATACCCGTGATAACATGCGGGTCTTGGTCGGCATTTCCTCCTCCTAAGGCGTACACTCTTCCACGAGCTTCACTATTCTGAGTTGCATTCCCAGTTGTGTTCCTACGATTTTGATTCTTCAGTTTTAGGCAATCACTTTTGTAGTGCCTTTGCTTCCCACACTTAAAGCAAGTAACCGTGGTCCTTTGATTCATCACGGGGGCTCTTTGATCAGCTGCAACAGTGAGGCTCCTACAATCTCGGGTCATGTGGCCAACCTTCTTGCAATTTGTGCACTTTACAATACATGGCCCGTTATGATGCAACTTGCATCGGTTTCACAGAGGTAACTTACCAGCATAACCACTCTTTTCACCAGGCCCGGCAGTGTAGGCCCTTGCTACATTATGCCTTTTGAAAGGTGGTTGCTGAACATGGATGTCTCTTGGAGTGTTTTCCAACCTTCTCTCATTATCGGCTTGTCTAGCAGCATAAGTACGCACCTTCTGATCCATTAAACTGTTTCCCAAGCTTCACATCATCTAGCAGTCTCACCGGTTCAGCAGAGATCACATTTTCCTGAATGCTATTAGGAAGACCCCAAATGTACCTTTCCACTTTGTCCTCTTCCTCAGGAACCATTCTTGGGCAGCACAAAGCTAGCTCTTAAAAACGTTATGTGTAGCCCACAACATCGATACCTTTCACCGTCAGATTCCATAATTCACCCTCTAGTTTCTGAATCTCATTCCTAGGGCAGTAAGCTTCAGTCATCAACTTCATCATTTCCTTCCATGACATCTTGTTTGCTGCATCAATTCCAACAGTCCTAACATGGTAGTTCCACCATGTCAGAGCACCATTTAACAAGGTACAAGCAGCGTACTTCACTTGACATTCCATAGCACAGTTACGGATATTGAACACATACTCCATTTTCTCAAACCATCAGGCTAATCTTACAGCCCCTTTAGTACCTTTGAAGTTCAGAGGTTGGCAGTTGAGGAATTCTCTGTAGGTGCACACTCAAGCAGTGTGCATGGTGTTCCTACTACCACTCCCTCCATTCGAGCGACTTCCACTCCTATTCCTATTACCGTTACCATTTCTGGTATTTCGATTGGTCTCATAAGTTGCCAACGCCTCAGCCACGCATTGGTTTATCAACTCCTCAATAGCATCAGTAGTCATTCCTTATCTTGTGACTGGCGTGATTCTTCAAAATCACATAAATACAACACACATGAGATTTTATACAACCATAAATACGTCATGCAATAGATATAATAAATAATAAGGTCACGACACACAGAGGTAAAATAAATATAATATCACGATACGCAAAGATATAAGAGAATCAACGAAGCAATAAATAGTGTAATCAAAACCCAACATCGATAGATTCTATTACTTGATACATTGTTTTTCAAAGAAAAATAATAATACAAGTGTCACATCAAAAAATACCAGCCGAGTCAAACTCTATCCTTTGTAGACTACAATATAGCTACATGGATATAATGTATCTATCTCTCCTGTATGGCGTCCTCGACTCTCTTAAGTCTGGCTTTAATCCCAGCTTCTCTAACGTCTCTGTCGATGTCATCTCTTGAAAGTGCATCAATCTGAATCATAGCTGCAACTAGTCTAGCGGTCAGTGAGTCGACCTCTCTCTCAAGGGCCTCAACCCTCTTTGAAGCAATGAACCTCTTACGAGGTGATAATAACTTAGTGGGCATAGAATGTAGAGCATGTGCTGGCGACACTCTACACCCCTTGGGAGGTGGTCCTTAAGATGATAATGGTGAAGATTGGGGCCTCCCGCGGGATGGTCTCGAACGACTAGGTGATGGTGGTGGTGAAGATGGATATGAAACAATCCAATAGTTAATCCGTGCAAGAGTAAACGATGGTAGAGGAGGCTGAGGTCGAACCGTCTTTCTCGATCCTTGCACTGTCTTTTGAGGTCTATATGGAGCTATAGGTGGAGATAGAACTGGCGGCAACTCAGGAGCAAGCTGGTAGCGACTCATCAGTACCAGACAGAGCATCAATAGAACCGTCTTCCGAGGGGTCGTCCTTAGAAAACTCGAACCCTCCAAAATATTCAGCAGTGTCGGGTGAACCAAGTGGCTCATCATCAGGATCCGAAGCTGCTGATCCAACTGGTGTGTCACTTCTTGAGAAAGACTCCGAGTTGAGTGAGGGCTCAAAGGAGTCAGAGTCAGATACCACGGGTGAGGCAGGGGCCTCCATGGGCTCAGACTCCGAATCAACATTTGATGCATGATCGGGTACAATAGCAGATGCAACGAACGATCCCATACTCTCAGCTAAAGACTCATATGAAATGGTAGAACGAGACATAGTGTTGTGACAACCAAAGGTTTATATAAATAATTCTATATAAGGCTAATGTAAAAATATACGTAAGGAAAAGTAAACGCAATTATAAGTCATGTAAGCAAGTAGTATGTATGCACATGAAAATGTTTTGTGTGATGCAATGTTTGTGAAATGGTTGTAGTCTAGGTAAGATATGCAACTTAATTCTCTATAACCTTGGCTCTAAATACAAATCTGTAATGAAATAGGTAACTGGGGGCGTTACTTCATAATACATAAGCACAAGATATAAGAGAACAACCTATAAATGAGTCGTTTTAAAAAGAAACCTCGTTGATTTGATTTAAAATAAATACGGTCATAACAACTTGTCCTATACGTTTGCATCGAAAAATAAAGACATAGTTTGTTACAACGAAGAAATAATTTAATGCACGCGGAAAATCCATGAAAATATTCTTGAATGATGAGGACTCCATGCATTTGAAATACATCATGGCAAGCTAAAAACCTGAGATATACATGCTTAAAAATGTCAACATAAAGTTGGTGAGTTCATAGGTTTAAGTGAGTACTTAAAATTGGTTTGCAAGTTTTAACATGGCATGACTATTGTATCACATACAATATTCACAAAACATAATTACGATTGCATTAAGCTCATGACACCGAAGCTACAACACCGTTTGTATGCAAATTAATACACCTATAAAATACCCACGCAGGTGTCAATCCACAACACTCGTAATCCGACATGATATACGTTCGTTAGTTCGGACCTCCGAGACTAGTAAGCGCTTAACTTACCCGAACGGGGATGTCACTCCCAATAGATCTATTTATAACACTCGCGCTTACACAAAGTAATTAACGGCTCATGATATTTGGGGAACAATGGATTATCGCTACTTAGGCTAATTCGTAGTCATTTTTAAAAAGGTACTTGCGTTCATAAATAAAACGAGCAATGTATCTCACACCAAGATTTATAAAACAGTTGTAAATAATTAAAGTTGGGCTATAAACTCACCTTAATTTAAAAGTGTCGATTTCCAGAAAATCAATCAAAGGGAAATGTCACAATAAGTTCCAAATGCAACCTAATTAAATATGGGTCGACTTAGAATTATGCAAGTAAAATGAAATGATGCAATATATCTTTATAACATTATATCACCACCTAATAGTTTGCGTTTTAGTTTTATATGTCAAAATAATGTTTACGTCTAATTCGCCATTTTTATCCGTTATTATATACTTTACTATTAATTTGAAACAACCACTATAATAAATCCTATCTCGCTTACTAAATAGTATTTTTAAGAGTTTACGACGCATATAAATAATATATAAGTCATACTATAATATTTCTTAAAGTTTTTATAACTCAAACGGACTCAAAAACACATTTTTAATATCCAAACAGCACACTGTTTTATAATAATATACATTCTGGTCCAGTTTTATAAATGCCATAACTTCTTCATTATAACTTATAAAGATTCACAGAACGAGCGAGTACTACATTTTGCGTAAAGTCGAGCTCTACAAAACATCTTTTATAAATTCTTCCCGAATCGAAACCGAAAAGGGTCAAAAACGTCTTTGACCAGGTCTGACCAGATTACTATAAAATCAGTTTTTGCCAGAAAACTTACTAAACTTCTTTTGGCCATATCTCATTCGGTTTATGTCTGATTTTTACGTTCTTTATATCCACGCGTTCGTATGAAGATATACTATCATATTTTTATGGCCTCGGCTATTCAAGACCAGATTTACTGTCCGAAAACCTAGGTAACAATTCTGGACAGCAACCTAATATTTTCTATTCTACCACTTTAATTCATCCACAAATTGCAACTCTATAATAACCTAATCCCTTCCACTAATTTTTATAACTTTTCACCACAACAACAAATCCATATTAACCTAGTCCTTTCTACCAATTTATCAAGAATAATTATAATTTTAAGAACAAAAATAAAATACACAACTTTATTAGTTCAAGCTTATATCTAACCATCTTTAACAATAAAGCTAATAATTCAACAAGTAATTTATTTAGTGACAAAATAAGTTGTATATATGTATGAATATATTTTTATTAATAATTTTACAAACTCTTTTCAATATTTCATTTATAAAGTTTTACTTGTTTCATTTTGAAAAAGCATTTAGTTTACAAACTAGTAGTGATACAAGTTTATGAATGTGATGATTATACCAAATATATGAAGATGAGAATGATGAACCTTAGAAGATGGAATAATGAGATTAACAAGTTTAACACTTAAATCAAACCCTAAGTATTGTTTGATTATCACTAAAACCCTTAAATCTTCTTAGAAAATACTTGCAAAATATCAAAAACTATCTTATTCTTGGTCTTCTATGTTTAGCCGATTAATAGAGAGAAAAAGAGAAGAGAAATATAATTTTTTTTGCTTATGGGAAGTGTGTGTGAAAGTCTCTAGTTACTTGCATTATAAGGTTAATCTTGGTAAGTCCTAAAGTGTCTTTAGGGGTATATTAAGGGAATCACCCATATTTGTCTGTGTCCTAACCCTTTGGCCGGTCACTAGGATGGCAAAGGAGGTAGGTATGGTTACTTGGATGGCTCCTAAATCACATGCATGCTTATGTTTGAGTTTAACATGAAAATGGAAGTAACTAAGGTTCAAGAATGTTTTCTTTCCTACAATTAGAGAGGGTGGGCGGAATTTTGGCAAAAGAGGGGGAAAACATTTCAAATTTTGGTATTATACATTTATACATAGGTGTAAGTATTTATTTACTAAGGTGGTAGTGTATAATGCATGCATGCATGCACTAAACCGATAAACTTGATCGTTTACGTAAAACTTGCAAAATAAATTACGTAGACTTATAAATTATTTTTATAAAAGTTATATAACATATATTTGACGTAAAATTATATTTATTTAATGTCGTTTTACGTTTAAAGTTGTTTTCGTTTACACCGTTTAACTTAATGGTTTCACGTAAAAGTAATTATTTATATGATTAAAGTAAATAGTTTTGAGTTTATTGACGTAAAATGATCTGAAAATTTTGGATTGTCACAAATTCCTACCAAGCTGGAGTAGTTTAATTCAGCTGTCTCAAGCCTTAAAACACAAGTCTCTGAACTGAGGACTCTTCAGTGGGAACTTCCAGCTAAATTTCTTGATGTACCAGGGCAAGTTTCCATCTATGCATGCTGATATAAAGACCTTGGATGCTCTTCCAAGTCTTTTTTGGGTAAAGGGGAATGATTTCCCCAGTAAAATATATTAATCACCCAAAAACAGTTAAGTACACTGGAATGTGACTGACATGTCACATTAACCTCAAGCTTTAGCTTGAACTTCCACTAATCGTACTACATCCCTCGCGCCATTTGACATCACCATACGTATGTACAGGCCTCTATTAGCAATCTACTATACTGACTCCATTAGGGAAAAAACCATTATTACACGTACATAATCAAAACATAAGATAACATAAACTAGGGATAATATTAAATCCTTCGGTACAGTTTCCAAGCTTCACTAAAATTATCACCAAGATCTACGTGAGATTCTTCGCCATTAACGACATGATGACATTCAATTTAAGCCGCACCCGGTGTCTCTTTATACGCATATAAACTCAATCTCGATAATCCGTTCTTTTCTTGTTCTTGAACAGGCCGCCCCATTTCACTCTGCATATGAAATAAGTGTAGCGCCACCACAATTTTAGCAATAACACTTTTAGTGTCTTTCTTCGATGCACAAATGGATTGGTATTCTTAAATAGCACCGCGTTAGGAATCTTGCGCAAAAGACCAGCAAGTCTCCTTGTTACTTGATTCCAAAACAGAGAAGGCCCTGTGTCGTGAGGTATAAACAATCGAATCATTCAGTAAGGGGAAAGTGTGGCGTCGTGATGCATCTCTGGCATATCTTGCGTTGCCGATTCAGATACGCAGAGTGACCGATGCGCTCTACATGAGTCACGCGTGCAGATTAGTTTGTGCTACTCTATATCGCGCAATGTCATCATTGTGTCATATCGACCATGTCAGTGAGGTCTTGCAATGTTTATGCCGTCTGATTCAGCCTTGTTTCTCTGCAGATGACAAATGTGCTGAAGTTCAATGTATGACGCTTATCAACTGTGCTGTATGTATAGTGTAACTGTATCTCAATCTAATCGACATAGTCGCTAATACTTGTGTTTCATAACCTATTCGTAACGTTGCTATGATATGATACCTTGATTGCGCTAAAAAGTATTGTCGCCAGGAAATTTCCCGTACGACAGTTACGTGTTCCTCTCATCCATGCTTGTGACCATGCTTACAAGTGAGGCTACTCCAAACACTCTATTTTTATAATTACAAGGCTTACTATTGCTGTTTAATGGATCAATGGCTTTTTTCCAAAGTTCTCATCAGAGTACCTAATGGCTCTTTCACTTTAGCACGCATCGTATTTTTATCATTCATTCTTAGATCCAATCAGTCGCTTGTATTTATTCTGCTCATAAGGTTTCAATTTTGGAATGTTGTTCTATTTGGCACACCTGGGTCGATTTTTAGAAAATGTGATAATTGTCGATCATGCTTTGCACATGCGATCTTTCCGTATATCGATAGTCGGCTGTCTCGATTCTAAAGATTTCAGCAACTTCGCTTTCATTTTCCGAGACTTCAATTTGATCATTCCAAGGCTCTCTATTATTATTGACTTCTTCATCAATCCTTCTAAAAATTCTGCCCTCTTGATCATTATTCTTGTTCCATAATTTCCATAGGGCATTCATTGTAACGTGATCATCTCTTTAATACGGTTGTCGATATAGAGGCCCAACCACTGCTTGATACTCCGTTAGTTGTTCTGGATCCCATAAAAATCTTTCAACTATACATTAGGCTTTTTCCACTCTTTCGGGTACGAGAAGCGGCGGGTAAAAACTTTATTTAAAAAATTCCGTGATCTTCCCATGTAGTAAATGTACCTATTCTATAATTCCGTAAGATCTTCCCAAGTAGTAACTGAACCAATACATTCTTCCCTAAACCACTTACTTGCAGCACCGGTGAGCGAAACTGGGAAAATACTAAGCCTGAGTCGGTTGCTACTGACGTTTTGTATATTGATTGGTTCGACAGAATTAAGAAACTTTTCATTGTGTTCCACCGCATCCTCTCCATTAGTTCCACTGAAAGCACCATGAGCTAATTTTTCCAAAAACCTTCCTTTTATTTCAAGGAAACTTTTTTCAACAATTTTCCCTCATCGTTTTCTGAGATGTAGTTCCTTCGGGTAACGGTGATGTATTCCTCCAAAACAGGTTCTGCGATTTTTCCTTTCATTCCTTCCCTACCTAGATCTTGCAAACAATCTCCTGAGCATGAGATACAAATGATCAGTAGGATGTGCTCTCGTTGAGAGAGCACAAAAAATAAAACAGAAAACGTAATGCGAAAATTAGTCTGTTACTGTATCAGATGATTAATACGCCATATCCAATTGACTGAATACGCCGTATAGATTGGTTGAATACAAATGCGCAGTATCTGTTATGACAGCTTAATACGCCGTATCTAATGATTTAGAATACGCCGTAAAGGTTAATCGAACAGGATACTGATAAAACAGAAATAATGCAGAAAAAATAAATATGCAAAAATATACAATGCAAACTAAATCATTATTTTTGATATATATTCTTGGTTGAATACAAATGCGCAGTATCTGTTATGACAGCTTAATACGCCGTATCAAAAACTTGATGTATCAATAAATATACAATGCAAACTAAATCTGAAAATACAAATAAAAATAAAAATTAAAGTTTTTGATACACAAGAATATATAAGGAGCGAAGTAAAAAGTGGCACGATTCTAGACTTCGTGGGGATAAAAACTTTAAAGT
>BQNB010017029.1:0-70641 GCA_026074375.1 Tanacetum coccineum | reverse complement strand
ATAACGGTCAACTTTCCAATCTTCCCAAAACTTTACATACTTTACAAGGCAAGTGGCGATATCTTCCACTTTGTACAATACTTTACATCACCGATTTTTAGACATATCAACGAATAATCGATCCTTCGTATAATTCCTTCGGTAATGCTTTTTGGGAAACGATTATCTTCAAACTTTCTTTCTCTCTTTTTTTTTCTTTTTTTGCTAACTATACTTCAAATCTCGGTGTAGTTTCACCATCTTCACGATCATAATAATTACGGATAATTCCTTTGATAATTTCTTCATTCTTCGGTTTCACCAATAATTGTGACGGTAGTAAAATCACATGAGCTTTGACTACTAATATACATTCCCTATTTGCAATGTGAAAATTTCCAACCGCACCAAAGATAGAAAATGACACAAGACTTGGGAAATACAAACTTCACACTTTAAGCAACTAGCAACTATAAATTAAACTTTAATCTAACAAGGTAGGTTAAGGTGTAAGGATGTAACGAAACAAATAGTTGGTGTAAATTCCTAAAGGATTGGCTCTACGGGTTGTTCTAGTGGATCATCACTCTAAAGATGATAGTGGAAGGGTTTAACGGGAGGTTAACTAACCGGTATAGTTAGTTAATAAACAACATGTATAGGAGATTTGGGTGTAATCCTAAGATTTACCAATTTAAACAAGTTACTCCAATTAAATCCATAATACTATTATTGTGGTCTCGAATAGATATACCAAGCCAAGTTCTAAAGTTTACAACATCACTTGCACACTCATATTTTGTGGATTTTTGGTAAACATTTGGAAACTGAAAGGTTAAATCCTCACAATATCTAACAAGGGTATTGTGTGCTAGTTATGTAACAAGTAATTTTATAAAAGTATGCTTGAAAAAGTTTTAAATTTGAGCATAATTTAAGCTTTTTATTGTGAAAATTTGGACAAGTGATCATTCTAATTCCATCCTCCCACTTGAATTATACAACGTCCTCGTTGTATATATAAAACATTAAATACGGGAATTTAAAAAGAATTAGAATGAGAAACTCCCCTGATATTTGCTTGGTAGATTCTCTAATTTGCGTTTATGAGCAATATTTTGTTTTGAACAGCCGTCTTGAGTTTTCAAGACTCCAACACTTTAAGATTTCTAGATTCGTAAATTCTCCACCAATATTCGTCGATATTTCCTTCACGGGGTCATGTGTAAATTCTCAGAAAACAAATGCAATTCTATCTCCGTGTATTCGTTTGGTTAGACTCGAAATAAATACCTAAAACTGTACAGGAAGTCAATACGCCGTATCCATTCCCCAGGATACGCCGTATTGATACCTGTATATGCTGTATTTATTTAATGAATACGTTGTATAGACTGTACCGAAAATAAAGACTGGATAACGTCCAGATAGTTGATACACCGTATCCATGGGGTTTGGATACGTCGTATAGAAAATCAGGGAAGACAAACTCGATAAAAATTGAAAATTACATTCCGGGTTATCTCCTGGCAAGCACTTTTGTTTACAGAAAATGTTGAGATCGTTTTGCCCATCTAGGATTAGTTTTACAAACAACATTAATAAGCACATCGAAAATTATAAAGAACAGTAATGTTGTTAAACAAGGTTTTACTACTAAACATTCAGGCCTCCATTAATTTGATCAGAATAAATGGTTACAAACTGTAACAAGGATCCACAATCCTTGAGGCTACACTAACTATCTAATAAACTAACTAATAAAGTAATAATACACATCACGCTTTCTTTGGTGTGTCTTGACTCTATTGGAGGAGATCTAACTATGATGGATATCTAAAACAGACGCCTCTATACCCTTTTTATTAGAGGGTTTACAAGAAAAACCTAGCTTACATAGGAAAGCTAAAGTAATAATTTCATTTAGGTCCTTGTTGTTTCATCTTTTCCTTTAATTTGCATATTTAGTATTGTAATCATCACATCTTAGTCTAACAATCTTCCTTTATTTGATATTACAATTAAATCTTCTTGTATGAATCAATCTTTAATGCTTTCCTCTTGATTAAGGATCTTCTTGAACTGTTACCACCATAATTAAGCTGCAAACCCATATCTATTGTGTCTCTTCCCCTTTTTGTATTCATCTAAATAGGGGTCTTCTTGTAGATATGCAACTTGTAAACACTTCACCTTAAGTGGTGCATGTAGATGGTTAAACATTTAATCATTAAGCTTCCCTGAAACCAATTGTTTTACCATTCTATTAAATATCGAACTTTGTAGGCTCTATGTTGTGGTCTCTGATGAAGAAATACACAAGTATACGAAATTTGACTGGAAGAAGTAGAATCTCCCTAAACTTGTGTCTTATGTCTTGCACTATCACGTGACGTCGAATTTAGATAAATTGTAAAAATATAATTAGATCGCGATCTCTTGACAAACCATCTCATCTTCTATGAGACACATAACTAAAGTGTTAGCAATGTGAGCTTTGAGCACATAAGAAAATCACACACCTTTGCTAGGATTTTGACAAGGTCTTCGTCACACCATTGTAAGCACGAACAAGTTATCCTTTAAAGTCAATGTCCTGCTATAAACACGACTTTAAGATATTGATAAGAACATTAGCATCTGGAAAACTCAACTACAAACATCTAAATAAGTGTATATCAACTGTCTTGTAATCACATCTTCAAATAATCCCAAAATAATAGCCATATATCCAATTAGAATAAACTATTGTGAACAATAGTTCTATCCGAGATCCAAATGCGTCTGTTGTCCAACATCGGACAATGCTAGCAGTATAAACAACCACAAACCTGCCGAGAACCAAAAACATGAACTGTCCAATATCGGGTAACACTAGCAGTATAAACTCTTTGGCAGCAGTAACCAAAAACACGAGCAACACTAAATTTCCCATGAGCAGTACAAAGTATACTGAGCAGTACTAAACACATACTTCACTTGGGTTTACGTACATAACAACCCAGCCCAATATATTGCTTCACTAATCCACGTTTACATCAGCAGTATTAAAATTTTTAAAGGGAGCAGTACAAAATAATATGCTAGCAGTACTAAAGTTAAGTGTAGTAGTATTAACCACAATAACCCCAAGTTAATACTGTTGTTAAAGCTAGCAATACAGATCACGTCCAAAATAGAAGAGATTTTTATGGAAGTAAATCCCTAAAAATCAGCAACTTAAATCTTTAGTCAAAAACCACGCATCTGTATACCACGATCCATTCCTTAACAATATAAATCATATAAACTGCCATAATACCTGCCATAAACCATGATATATTTTCCATAATACTCGCACACTAGAAAACATATCAACCCAAACCATCATAATATCTACGAGTAATTATCAGCCCAATCTACTGATATAATCATCACGACATCAATACCTGCTGTCAAATCTTCACAAAACAGATTGACCACCTGCTGCTCCTTTTCTAATTGAAACCATGATCACTTGCCGTACCTGCTGCTAGTATAAACCATCGACCAGGAAACCCTCATCATAGATCACGACCTGCTATTTCTTTTATTGAGTCCCAAAGCAGTATTAATAACCACAAATAAACCAACAACCAATGTATTGAATAAAACCTTTTTAGGGTTTTGGTTTATTTATTGAGATCAGTAAAGCAATCACGATCACAAACAGCAGCAAATGAACATCATATAGTCTGCTGTTGACCGTTAAATATCAAGAAGGTAATTCAAGAAACACTAATCTGCTACATCAAAACCCTAGCAGACCCTTGAATTATTAGAAACATTTTACCTTCGATACCTGCTGTTTTGTTGCTTTAATATCTGCTATTACAGATTAGGTTTGAAGTCCCTAATCTGCTGTTTCTTCGATTCTCCTAATAAAATCATGACCATGATCCCAAGTCACAACCTGCTTGCGTTACTATGGAATTAGGGTTTATGAGAACCCTAATCTTTATTCTTTTCTTCAATCAACAACAACATCATCTTTTTATGCTTTTATGTAAATTAGGGTTTGGGAAAAACCCCAATACCACCGAATCTGCTTGTTCACTTAAAAACAGAAAATAAATACGAAACTAAAAACCTTGTGATCCTAGATATCAAGAGCAACCCGCTCTGATACCAATTGTTGAGATCGTTTTGCCCATCTAGGATTAGTTTTACAAACAACATTAATAAGCACAACAGAAATTATAAAAGAACAAAAGTTGTAAACCAAGGTTTTTACTACTAAACATTCAGGCCTCCATTAATTTGATCAGAATAAATGGTTACAAACTGTAACAAGGATCCACAATCATTGAGGCTACACTAACTATCTAATAAACTAACTAATAAACTAACTAATACACACACACTTTCTTTGGTGTGTCTAGACTCTCATTGGAGAGATCTAACTATGATGGATATCTAAAACAGACGCCTCTAATACCCTTTATATAGAGGGTTTACATGAAAACCTAGCTTACATAGGAAGCTAACTTAATATTTCACATTAAGTCCTTGTTGTTTCATCTTTCTTTAATTTTGCATATTTAGTTTTGTAATCATCAAATCTCAGATCCTAACAGAAAAGTCTTTAAGTTAGACTTGGTCCAATTTAATCCCATCCTTATAAAACAATTTGGGGTCGAACGGGATGCCAAATGACACATATAAATTCTTGATTAGGAAAATGAATGACATCCCTTTGTTAATATAATTACAAGTCATGATATTAAGATTTAATTCCTTGATAAAAATTTCAGTTTTGAAAAATTTATTAGATGTATCATGACTTGTTTCCAAAAGCTTATTTGACCCATGTGCATAGGCACCAACATCGGTATTTATTAAATCAGGTAATGGTTTGACAGATAAATCCTCCGAAGAGTGTTCAATATCGACTTTATCATCATCATTGTCCTTATCCGATTTTGAATCATTTGGATAAATTACGTTAAAAGGAAATAGATCATTAAAGTTTAAAACGTTTTGTTCCTCTTCATCACATTCAGATAATGATGTTTTATCTTTCAAATTAAATTCATCGATATGTTGAGGGTTTAAAATCGGTTCAGCTAATAAATCAGATTTAGACGTTTGAGCATCATTGTAAACAATGGCTGGAAATTCATTCTCAAAATCTTTAAAGTAGTCTAAATCATCAAAATAACTGAGCGTAGGCTTGGGTGATGGAAGCAAAGGCATATTGACTTTATCATTATCATTTTCCGAATTCGTTTTTAAATTGTTGACAGAAATTATTTTGTAAGAAAATAATTTTTTGTCAAAAATTACCGTGCAATCTTCATCGTCAGATTCGTCAAACGATATTGTAAAGTCAATTTCATTGTTGTTAAGAGAACTTACCGTAGGCTCACACGAGAGTGTTGCTTCAGATGTTAACGTGTCGTTAAAGACTATAGCTGGGAATTTAGTTTCAACGGATCCGAGGTCGTAAACGTCTTCCTTATCCCAGATCTTACCATACGTAGCAGTTTCCCAATTAAACACTTTCCCACGCCTACGAGCTTTTTCTTCCTCAAGCCTGATATACTCCTCCATAGTAATGTTGGGGTCGTCCATTGTGACCTGTAATAAATTCGCTAGGAAAGAAAACTGTCAAATAGCTTAATACGTCGTATTCAGTGAACTGAATACGCCGTATTAATGATAGAGTCGAATACACTGTATTGGTTTGAAAAAAAATTATACGCCGTATCCAATAAATTGAATACGCCATATTGGTTTATAAAATTTTACAGCGTACTTTGAATAATGCACACAAACACATAATATGCAAAAATATACAATGCATAAAATTAAACACACAAAACAAACACACAAATATGCAAATTAATCTAAGCTAAACTAAACTAAAACACTAATAAAAACAAGAATTAAACAACTTCACTCCTCGACACACCTTAAAACCCTATGTGTCGTTGTGTAGGTGTTATTTTATGTATCTAGTTTTACTATTTATATTTTTCCGACTTAACCTAAAAACAACACTTTAACGGGCAGTGTACCCGGTCAAGATGTAGCTTCGTTGGTAAGTAGGGTGTCGATCACAAATAGCGATAAGCGTAATTCGTTAATTCTATTAGTAAATTTAGTTTATTTTAATGTTAGTACTAAATTAATCTAATGTATGTTAAACCTAAGTTAAACCTGAACTAATGATAAGAGGGGTTTCAGCCTGAGAGACTGACACAGGTTTGGGTATCTAACCTAAGGTTTTGATGATAAGTAAAGCAATAAACGCACACAAGAAGACAAACAAACGATAAAGGAACGGTCAAGAACTAATGTAAGGAAAACGTATCAACCATGAATAATCCAATAAAATGTAGGTTAGTTTAATAGTGCAATGATTGACTTATCTTGAAGTGGCATATCATTCCTAGAATTAGGCGGTACTTCTTCCTAAGACCTATACACGCTAATTCTGTCACAATTAGACGCATCCGCATAAAGCATCCTTATGTTGATTATAATCTATCTTAGGATCTAAGTAATGGTGCTCTTACTAAACCCTAGCTCATCGAGACTTTACCCACTTACTGCTTAACGACTCTTTATATACTAGTAGTCTATTGTCCGAGTCCTTACCAATGAAATAAGAATGTACTCGTTGATACAAAGGTCACCTTATGGCTCAACTAAGCTAAAGGCAAGGATAGGTCAATATTTGTGATCCTATGATTCTAGATATATAAATTGCAATATGGAGAGCTATCCCAGACTCTTAGCCTACGCCCAAACAACACCGAAGTTATAGCGCATTAAATATGTAGGACTAGACCCAGTTGAATGATAGGTCGCATACTTAAGCACGTAAACAAGTATAAATTAATAAACATAAACAACAATCAACGATAAATTAAGCAATCGAGATAAACAAACCAAATATTAGATCTTCATAAACATGGCTGATACCTAAAGGTATCAGCCGATAGTCATAAGTAAAATACACACATTTTTGATAAGAACGATTAAAATAGAAGAAAACTCAATCGTGAAAACTCTAATTTGGTTGTGCGAAGATTACAAGAGTTTTCCTATGATCTTGAGGCTCTTTTCTGACCTTCTATGCTCTTCTAATCGTCTCTTGGTCGACTTGGTGGTTTAAGGATTCACTTGCATGCCTAAAACTGAGTTTAGGATCGTCTATTTATAAGGTCTGAAAGTCGGTTCGATACGGCGTATCCAATGGGTTGTATACGGCGTATTGGAGTTTCTTGGAGTAAGGACCACGTTTGATATCTTCCAGAATCTTCGTGTATAGTAACCTTATATACGGCGTATTGATGATCCTGGATACGGTGTATTGAGCTTGAATTCTTCATGGTATTTGGTGAAGTGCAGGCACGGATATGCCGTATCTTCTTGATGGATACGGCGTATTAAGGTTAAATCAGTTGGTTTATCTTTGTTGACCAATGTATTATATATGGCGTATCGTTGATGTGGATACGGCGTATTCTTCAAAGTCAGGCAATGGTCTTTTAGCTCGTCAAGTCTTGGATACGTCGTATAGGTCTAGAATAATATAGTGTATTGGCTGTCAGTTCAGTAGACTTTCTCGAACTCTATATTTAAGCTCCAAAATATGTGCCTTTTAGCATAACTTCACAAAGTACTCCATAATTACTGCAATTCTCAGATGTAAATGATTAAGCAACAATTCATTGCAATAATTATTCAATATGGGTTAATTACATGGGATAAATGATGCTATAAAATAGACGTTATTTGATGTCATCACATACCCTATATCATTCTTCATCCTAACCCTTGGTTAAACTCGAATGAGGATGTAATCGAACACACATGTCTATTCTGTCGTTACAGCCACATATGTGTGATTCAGTCGCCTTGTTGGTGTGGCACTTTTGGTGAAAGATTGTTTGAATGATCAACCCTGAGCCTTATAATAAAAACCCATTTTACCTTTATAAACTTGTTACTCCATAGCTCTAGTGGTGGAGATCGAGTATCCCTTGCCCCCACCCCCCCCCCCCCCCCCAACCCCCCCCCACCCCCCCCCCCCCCCCCCACCCCTCCCCCCCCCCCCCCCCCCCCCCCCCACCCCCCCCCCCCCCCCCCCCCCCCCCCCCCCTCCCCCCCCCCCCCCCCACCACCCCCCCCCCCCCCACCCCCCCCCCCCCCCCCCTGGGCGGGGACCCCCCCCCCCCCCCCCCCCCACCCCCCCCCCCCCCCCCCCCCCCCCCCCAAGCTTATAATAGAATACTCGTCACGACCAATCAATTAAGCAAACTAGTTACATGTTACCACGTAGATTAGTTGAGTGATTTTAGTGTTTTCATCTTCCTATTTCGTGAGGTGTTTGGTTGTGTACTTGTAATAGATAAAATAATTGCTTAACGGAAAAATCATTAGGGATACATTTTTATAAATTTCTAAAGGCTACTTGAGGACAAGTAGGATTCAAGTTGAGGGATATTTGATGACATCAATTAACATCACTTTTATAGCATCATTTATCCCATGTATATAACCCATTTTGTATATTGCAAAGAATTGTTACTTAATCGTTTGTATTTGAGAATTGCAGTAATAATGGAGTACTTGGCGAAGTTTAGCTAAAAGGCACGCATTTTGGAGCATAAACGAAGAGTTTGAGAAAGTTTATTGATTTGACAGCCAATACGCTGTATTATTCTAGACCTATACGTCATATCCAATACTTTGATGAATTAAAAGACCATTGTCCGACTTTCAAGAATATGCCGTATCTACATCAACGATACGCCATATATAATACTTTAGTCAACGAAGAAGAACAAACTAGCTTTAACCAACAATACCCGGTTATCCATCAAGAGAAACAGCGTATCCGTGCCTAACACTTCATCAGATAACCACAAATGATTTAAGAACCCAATACGCCAATATCTAGAGCCTCCTAGACGCCGTATCCAAGGTTATTAATTATTAGAAGATTCTGAAAGATATCAAATGTGGTCCTTACTTCAATAAATTCCCAATACGCCGTGTCCCACATCCCCCGATACATCGTATCGACCAGTTTCCAAACTCTATAAATAGAAGACCCTAAACTCAGTTTTAGGTATGAAAGTGAAATCCTAAACCACCAAGTCGACCAAGAGACAAATAAAGGAGCATAAGACGATTAGAAAAAGAGCGTCAAGAACATAGAAAAAAACTCTATTAAACATTCGCGGCAACCAAATATGCGTTCGAAATAAGGTTTCATTTCTTAAATCGTTTTTCATATATGAATCCGGTTGCATTATTTACAAATGACCTATCGGCTTAGTTATCAGCCATGTTTATGAAGATTTAATGTTTGGTTTGTTTATATCGATTGCTTAATTTAACGTTGATTGTTGATTATGTTTATCAATTTGTACTTATTTACGTGCTTAATTATGTGACCTATCATTCAACTAGGTCTAGTACAACATATTTAATGCGCTACAACTTTGGTGTTATTTGAGCGTAGGCTAAGAGTCCGGGATATCTCTCCATATTGCAATTTATATATCTAAAATCATAGGATCATAAATATTAACCTATGCTTGCCTTTAGATTAGTAAGCTTAGTTGGACCAGCAGGTGACCCTGGGATCAACGAGTACGTTCTTATTCCATTGGTAAGGACTCGGACTGTGGACTACTAGTATATAAAGAGCCGTTAAGCAGTAAGTGGGTAAAGTCTCCATAAGCTAGGGTTTAGTAAGAACATACCAAGTTACTAATGCACGTAAGACAGATTAGAATCACCAAATGCATTACTTATGTGGATGGCTCTTAATTGTGACAGAATTAGCCGTATCTGGTCTTAAGAAGGAGTACCACCCCCCTAACCGCCTAAGTCTAAGAATGATAGCCCTTCGAGATAATCAATCATTAGCACAATAAACTAACTGCGTTATTATCTGATTATTCAGGTATGATATGTTTTCCTTACATTAGTTTTTGATCGTTCCTCTATCATTTTTTTATCTTCTTGTGTGTGTTTATTGCTTTACTTGTCATCAAAACCATATGTTAGATAACCCAAACCGTGCTAGTCTCTCAAGCTCAAACCTCCTTTATCATTAGCTTAGGTTTAGCATAAATTAGATTAATTTAGTACTAACATAAATAACTAAAATAATGATAGAATTAGGAATTAATGCTCTCGCTCTTAGTGATCGACACCCTACTTACCAATGAAGCTACATCTTGACCGGATACACTACCCGTTAAAGTGTGGTTTTTAGATAAAGTCGGCAGAAAATAAATAGTAAAACTTGAAAACATAAATGATGCGGGGTTGTGAGACTCACACAGGAAGTTTTACAATCCCCTAGGCAGAGTACCTAACCGTTGTAGTAGTAGTATATGCAAAACTCGAGGGTTGTTATCTTTCTCTAGGGGAATAGGTTGGGAAGGCTTGATCACTGTCTAATAGAATTCTTGGGGTTGAAAGAAGATTATTTTTGTATTTTTATATTTTATAGAAAGCAGGTAAATCAATGGTTTGAGCGGTTGTTTCTAATTACTAACTAAATATAATCTAAACTAGTGGTGATAACTTTATGATAAGAAAATGTATTTACCTAATCTTGTCACTACTCCCGCAGGATTGCGTCCCCAATATCCCAATGCTTTTGTCACACCATGTGGATGTATCTGAGTAATATTTTCGTAGGGAATGAACGGATTTACACGAACCCGTCGTCTATTAATATCCGTTAAGAACAATGCACAAGTAAAATATTATGAAGACTAGTACAAAACCCTAAGAGTAAAATAAATGCTTTGTGCAATATCTTAAGAGGGATTCAACCATATAATGGGTAAGGTAGTATGAAAGACTGTTTACCTTGATGGTAATCCTTTCAACAACCATCCGCAGTTTTTCCCTATACGTCTAAGCCAATTTAATATCTTATGGATGGTTTTCTAGAGCCTAACGTGCACATTCATCACAAGAAGCAACATCAAAAGGATCTACAATCTAAGTTTCATGCAATCAAAGATAAATACAAAGGAAGAGATTTAGCCCACGCATGATAAAAAGGAAAGCACAGAGATAAATCAATCAAACAATCCCAATAGACATAGATTGATGATTAATGATAACTAACCTTACTGATGAATAAAACATGTGATGAAGGTTGTACAATTGGTGTATTGAGGCCCTAAAAATGACCTACAAAGCTGCTATAAAGACAGGGTTCCGTCTCCCCAAAGTTATACAGAAAAGTTTTACACACTTAAACCCTACTTTGGTATTATATATATAGTGAACTCACTACGACTGCGTCGCTTTATATCCATTAGGACCCTGTCAACCAGTAGAAGATTTTAGATCTCATTAAGTCGCCAACGACCTGACTCCGTCTCCAAATCTCTGACCGCCGTCACTGGATAGATCACAGACTGTCATCGCAGTTAATTCCGTGCTGGAACGCCGTCTCCTCACGCTCTGTAAACAACGATTCTTCAAGAGAATTTGTGTAGGGGGATTTTTAATCTTATCTGTTTCATTCTTCAGCCAAATGAGACCAAGTCACATAAATGTCCTCCAAATGGCCATCCAAGTGCTAAAAACCTAAAATAAACGAATAAGCACATAATCTGGGCAAATTGTAATGATCAAGGGGTTAAACGGCCCTGAATAGAGTAAGAAAAATGACACCCTCCATCAAATACCCTACACTTGGATTTGTTTGTTCTCCAAGCAAATGAGCTTTTCTACCTAGACAATAATAATATTAGGGGCATTAACCTACTCTTTAAATCAGTTTTATAATATAACACAGTGCTTCAAGACCTTGTAATTAAAACATCGAAAGTATAATACTACACCTCACATAAGTGTTTGAGATCTCACTTTCACTCCAGGTATATAGTAATTATAACAACTATGGGGAAATGGAAAAACACACTCATTACCTGTTAATCAATCTAAATTGCCATAGCTTGGTAAAGATAAACCTCCATCGGCTAAGCGCAAGCATTAATTCCATTACTATCTAAGAGGTCTTTAAAATGTTGTTAGTATAGGTTTAATATAACATATATGGAATGGAAACGGATTGGGATACATTTTGGGTACTTTGGTCGAAATTTGGATAGGAAGGGTAACTAATTATTATGAAACAATACACGCTGGTTTGGTTGCTAAGCCAAGAACTCGGACAAAGATATACAAACTCTAAAAAACTCTACATCAATCTCTTTTCTTTTTCTTTTCTATTTTTCTCTTTTTTTTCTTTTTTTCAAAGATAATACATCATAACTTGTGGTTTATAACAAGTACCCTTACACTTGAGCTTTTACATGCTTGATATTTACAGTCTAACTAATGACCCGAATTGAGGCGTATCAACATAACATGGAGATCATTTGAAAAGCATATGAGGGTATTGAATTAACTTTTCTTCCCCATTCTTCCGCGAAATAAATACTACCATGAATCTCATTCGTCCCAAAACTGTATTTACAAGGATAAGGACTTAACAACCGTGTACTCAAATAATTAACTTGGGTTGAAATAATAATGTACTAAAAGCGAGTACATACAAGGTATGATAAGGCGATTTGGGTGTAACGATTAGTTTAAAGGTGACAATGCTCTTCATTAATAATCTGGAATCCACCAGAAAATTACAAGAATCGTGAAAAGGATAGGCTCGGAGGGTTGTACTAAGGGTATTCTACACTAAAAATGACTGCATGGCGAGGGTGTGGGAAAGTTATATGATCGGTGTGAGCATCATAACAATTACAGGTTTAAAAGATGGGTTAATCCTAGTGCCTTTTATCTAGCAAATCCTAAAACTCTCTATGCGGTCTCGGGATGCATCACAAAAACAAGTTCTAGAATTTAATATACTATCGGTACACTCATATAATTTAAACCGATACCAATGCTCCAGAAAAGAAAGATAGATATATACACATCCACAACGATATAATAGATACATATGACCGCTTGTTCCTTAACTCGTGCAAGCTAAAGGTAAATTATATTGGGTATCAAAAATGAATACCTAAATTCCTATAGATCTAAATGCGAACCTCGCATTTTTAGGGTGGAATTCTGAGGGTTTTGTGCTAGTCATATAAATTCCTATCCATGAAACGCTATTAATACTCCGTTTTCGTCGGTATGTGTCATAAAAAAATTAAATTTTGGTCAAAATTACCTTTTTTATTTATGCTAAGTTCCGGATATAAAAACCCATCATTTTAAGGACAAATTAAATGGCAAATGAATGCATTGTTCTAAGGCTATTTTCCTCCCCCCCCCTACACTTAAGTGAACGTTGTTCCTCCAATGTTCTGTATAGAAGTACCCGTAAAAACAATAAGAAAGAAAGAAAAACAAGTAAAAATAAAACTAGTACTTCCAACTCCCCGCTGGTTTGCTCCAATAAGGAGAAGAAACATTCGATAACTGTTAAATCGTCTCTAAGAGTCGTCCCATGAAACTTCCTAAGAATTTTCCAAGCTTTTTTCCCCATCGTTCAAAAATAACTGTAATCAAAGACAAAGTACAACTACACCAAGCATATAAAATATCGAGGATATAGATATATACAGGACAGAATTAGGGTTTCGACTCTATGAAATAGTAAAATAGTCAGAGGAAGTAATGATATAATCATAGGTTTTCTGCAGGTTTATAAAATAATTGACAAATTATAAATGTTGTGGCAAACTAATTTTTCAAAAAATCCTTAAAAATTTTTCAAATTTTTCCTGTACTAGCAGGGCTTCATGACGCCGTCAGGTTTTAATCCTGATGCCGTCTCCAGGCTCTGAGCAAAAAATTTATTTTGTTTTCTTTGAAAAACTTCTTGCACTCGATTATATAAGTTATTTCTTGTATGAAATTGCTTCATGAAACCTGGGATTAGTCAATACAATCATATGACTCGAAACTAACACGAATTAATCTAAACAATTTATTTTAAATGTTTGAATTGGTTCTAAAAACCAAATATTTCCCCTACACTTATTTTGTCGCAAAATACCTTTGATTGCAAATAAGACGAAGTTACAAACAAGCAAAGCATGATTACAAGATTCATTCAAACATAATAAAACAAACAATAAAGAATTAAAACACAAGACACTCCTAATATGCGAGAAAAGTAAATGTTGGGTTGCCTCCCCAAAAGCGCTTGTTTTTGTTTGAGTCACAAGCCTGACTCTACCCTTATTTAACAGATAAAGGGGAGGGTTCCCCTATACTTGAGTTCAAGTGCGGGTGATAGTAACGGTACACACCATTGTAATGAAAAGCGGTCACATGCTGAAAAATTGGTTGTTGAATTATATGGTCCAAATGGTGTGTTTCTTTAATCCAAACATTCTCTACTTCTTTTGGCCTGACGGGCAAATTAAGTCTCCTTCCAAGAAAATAAACTTCTTTAGGTTCCAATTCCCAACCATCTTCTATCATCTCCATATTTAAAAAATCAACACCTAAGGATTCACTTTGTCCAAATAAACCTGGTTTAAATCCATAATGTTTCTTAGGATCATCAAGGCACGGGTGATAATAGCAATATGTATCCTTAAGGTGGAAAGATGCCACATGAGGTGAAGGTGGTGTATGAATGGTCAAATGGTCTACATAACAACCCGTAATTTTCATCAATGTAATTATCCATCTTTTAAATTAGATGCACTATAATATCCATGTATTATATATATACCACCTTTTTATAGGGAAATTTTTGCTTTATCTCATTATGCAACGTAACTTGCATCTCTAAAGTAAACGAGCTCACGCAACCTCTACCAATACAATCTATATCTATGTTTATATCATGTAAAACCTCCTAATATGTCAAGTCCTATATCTTAATATCATTTTTACCAAGTACATTATCCAATTTAGACTACCATTTACACATACGTTATAAATCAAAACAGACTTTATTTCCTAACATTTATATCAAAACCCCAAATATATATGAAATGGTATACATATAAAATGAATGTTGTCCAAAACCCTTCAAGCATCTGTAAAGTGTACAATGGTAGCAACAATTTAGCAATAATTTCCCTCCAAGTCAATGTAATCAACTCATTTTAAGCTCAATGGTAAAAATCAATCATGCTGAAAACCAAACTAGGTCATGTTTACCTCCAAAATCATGTCTATTTACTTACTACCACTCTAGCATAAGGTACAAGCACTTAATGCATGATTTCTAAACCCTAAACCTAAACCCTAAGTCGTCTTAAATCCCTAATCTAAAACCTTAAACCCTAAACAAACCCTAAATACCTAATTTTACTTTAAACCTAAAACTAAACCCTAAACCTTAATCCGAAACCTTAAACCTTAATCCTAAACCCTAATCCCTAAACACTAAACCCTAAAATCCAAACCCTAACTACCCTAATCCTAAACCCTAATACACATTTTAAAGACCAAAAACCCTAACCCGAAACACTAAACCACCCGTCACCCTTTTTCTTTCATTTTAACCCATTTAATCAAACAAACACCTCAAACAAGCATCATAGCACCACCCTGACATCAGTACCATGTCACAAGCAAGCAACCAAGCACCTCTATCACCTCCCTTGGCTACCAAGTTTGGCCTTGTCACCTCCTTGTCACCTTTGTCTAACCGAACCCACATACACCCTCACCACCTTGCATAACTACTCTCTTAGCTTCCATGAATCACCTATAGCCTTCCTTAGTCATCTATCTACAGCCCTTAACCCTTACTTACCAAGAAACATAGCATCAAAGGGTTTTCCATTTCACCACCCCTATATAAGCCGAATCCAAGTAACCCTTTCAAATCATACCTCAAATCTTCATCACGAACACAAATGGAGTTCTAGCTCAGCCAAGATAGAAGTAAAGGTCCCTAAGATCCGAATTGAAGCCAAGAACCAAGAGGAAAAAGCCCTTGAAGTCGTTACTAGGCGTACGAAACCAAAAACCTCATTTCGAACCGCTAAAAAACAAACCCAATTTTAGGCTCAATTAAGCTTATAATCTGTTCAATAAAGCTGCATAATCTATTTAGAATGTTCATAATACTCTTAAGATCATATATAAACTCTTGTTTGAAGCCTTGAATCCTCAAACCCATGTGTTTTTTACTAAAACCCTAAAAATGACTCGTTTTGATTTTCTAGCTAACGAATCTTTTTCTAAACTTTTGTTACGTTAGAACATCTTATTTTAGCTTATTCTAATAAGCTATACCAAATATCATTTTAAACCTAAAATAAGCTTTGCATGGCTTTTTAGGATTTGATTTGCTAATGTTTCATGGCATAGGGGAATATTATCTAACTTTCCTGAAATTATACTATAGGGCAGAAAAGTGGTCATTAGTCTAAATTTATAACTATAAGGACATATCTTGCCAAGTTTCAAAGTTAAAGGTTTAAACTATATATATACTTTATATATAAAGGAATAAACTTGTAAAAGTTTATAAATCGAGGGTATATATTGTCATTTTTGCAAACTTAAAAATATAAAAGTAATATAATCTTATATAAATCTTATAAAATATATATTAATATTATAAAACTCGATTTTATTAAAACCCGACACATTTATCGTTATTAATCATCGATCGACGCATTATAAAACAATTACGTTATATATTTAACATAATTTATCATCGACTCATTTTTGAAGAAACTAAATTTTAGTCGTTATCACGTAACAAGGAATCTTCATGTGAATGAGTTTCATTTGTTAAACTTTTGAACGAGTTAGCTGGAATTTACGATATAAAGTTCTGGCTCCTCAAACGTTTACTACATGACCTCTGAAATTATAATGGCCCGAACAATGAATACAATATTTCCTATAAATTAATAACAAAGCAATAACGTTAACTTTCTATAAAGTTTGAAACATAAACCATCATACTAAAACTTACAAATTACCCCAGGGTTGTGTGACAAGGCCGTTACTTTCACTTGATATACTTTTGCCATAAACAATTTTCCCTGTAAGTGAGTTCATAGCCTCCATTTTAAATCTTCTAATTTTTCATAAACCCGCGAGGGGGATACATGCTATAAACCAATGAAAATGAGGTGTTTTTTCCAACTGTAAATGCTATCCTGATTATATTAATGCCTAAGTCCCTTACTTTGCCATTAAAGACCCTTAGCCACCAAGAAAACTTGGGCACCAAGGGTTTTTGAGCACTATATAAGCCGAATCCAAGCAACCCTTTCAATCACACCTTAAAACTTCAATACACACTCAAATGGAGTTCTAACAAGAGCAAAGCAGACCAAGGAGGATCAAGAGAAGCCCCAAGATTAGAATTGAAGCCAAGAACCAAGAGAAAGAATCCCTTGAAGTCGTTACTAGGCGTGCGCACCCAAATAAGCTCATACAACCCATTTTAGCTCAAGTAAGCTTATAATCTTGTTCAATAAGCTCATAATCTGTTTTAGAATGTTCATAAGACTCCTAAGATCCTATATAAACTCTTGTTAAAGCCTTGAATCCTCAAACCCATGCATTTTTGGTTAAAACCCTAAAAATGACCCGTTTTGATTTTCTAGCTAACGAATCCTTTTTCTAAACTTTTTTTACGTTAAAACATCTTATTTTTGCTTATTCTACTAAGCTATACCCTGCAAATATCATTTGGAATCCTAAAATAAGCTTGCATGGCTTTTTGGACTTGATTTGCAAATATTTTCATGCATAGGGGTATATATCGTAGCTTTATGAAATTTATAACTATAGGGGCTGAAAATGTCATTTTCCTAAAGTTATAATTACAAGGGGCTGTTTTGCCAAGTTCTAAATTTAAAGGTTTAAATTATATATACTTTATATATAAAGGACTAAACTTGTAAAAGTTTATAAACCAAGGGTATTTATTGCCATTTTTGCAAACTTAAAAATTTAAAATATAATATTTTTATATAAATTATAAAAATATATATTAATATTATAAGACTCGAGTTTATTAAAACTCGACACATTTGTCGTTATTAATCATCGATCGACGCATTATAAATCAATTACGTTATATATTTAACGTAATTTATCATCAACTAGCTTTTGAAGAAACTTAAAAATCTTATCGTATCATGTTACTAGGGAATTTCATGTGACGAGTTCCATTTGGGTATTTTTTTGACGAGTTTGCTGGGTTTACGATTTAAAGTGCCATGGCTCCTCAAAGGATACTGCATGACCTCTGAATTATGATAGCCCGAACAGTGATACAATAATTCCATAAATTAATAAACCAAATATGTATATTAAACTCTGTAAAGTTTTGAAACCTAAACAATCAAACTAAGACTTGACATATTACCTCAGGTTGCGTGACGAGACCGTTACTTTCACTTGATATAATTTTGCCATCAATCAGATTTCCCCTGTTAAGGTGAGTTCATAGCCTCGCATTTTAAATCTTCTAAATGTTTTCATAAACCCGCGAGGGGGATACATGCTATAAACCATGAATACGAGTGTTTTTCCAACTGTATGCTATCCTGATATATTATTGCCTAAGTCCTTACTTTTGCCATTAAGACCCCACTATCATGAACCGTTAATTACTTTTCGGAGTAAGCGCGAATGCTGTGAATAGATCTATTTGGGACTGAACTTCCCCGTTGGTGTACCTATACTTTCTGGTAACCAAACGCACTTCATTTGAATCACTATGCGGGTGTTTGGCAAAGGCACCCGTTGGGGCAACTTCTTGTGATTATTGATTATCTCAAGGTCTCGGTGTCATGAGCTTAGGGCAATAATATTGTTTTCTATAATAATTGTACTCATTGCAATTATTACACTTATGGGTGTATAACAACGTAACCCACTATTAACTTGTATTCAAACTGTTTAACATAAACCTATGAATTTCACTCAACCTTTGTGTTGATTTTTTAGCATGTTTATCTCAGGTAACTGAGCATCTTATGGCACGGAGTGGCACGGACTTGAAGATGGCTAAACTGTTATCATTCAAACTTTATGTTTCTAGATGTTGGGACCTCTCTCTTTTTGTAAAACTCTGATGAATAAATGAATGATAACTAAATTTTCCAAAAACGTCTCTTTATGAGTCGTTTTCTATGATTATGACTGTTGTACTATGAAGTAATACCCCAGATTAGCTTCCGCTGCTATATTTGTCAAAATGGGGGTGTTATAGATTGGTATCAAGAGCCACGGTTATAGAGAACAAGGTTGAAACCTTAACTATAACTACTTTTCTTTTTCCATCCAAGAAAGTCCTCCGTGCCACTACATCTTCCGGAATAGTATGTAAAGTACATAACTATTATACTATTATATAAATAACTTATGTTATTTACCACTGGGTTGTTAACAGAGTGATGTCTTCTCCCAACCACCCTACTTCCAATATTGAGGATGCTTTTTCCTCTAACTTTCCGGACTATATCCCGGCTTCCCCAGACTATGTCCTAGCTTCACCAGGAAATACTTATTCTAGCTCTTCAAATAACTCATTTGGTTTAGTTCCAATAGCTTCACCAACTCTTTCACTTTTTCATGATGACCCCTATATGAAGGTCATGCATGCATACTATGCTAAAGAATCACCTATTCCACCACCAACTATTGTGCCTCCATCTTCAATGCTATCTCCAATGTTTAATCCTCAAGAATTCTTTCTTCCTGAGGAATTATTGCCACTTAAGAAACGAGGTCGTGACCGATCATCCTCCTCTACTTCTGCCCTACCTCAAGCATTTGAGATAGGAGAAAGCTCTCGTAAGACAAGTCTGGAATGTCACGAGGAGCAAATTAAGGAAATTTTGAATCACCTAGATGAACTCTCTCTCGACCGCATTAAACACATAGAAGACAAAATAGAAGGTCTCGGAAATGGCCGGGTAATCATACAACAAGATTTTGACAATCTGGAAGCTGAACTCCGAGAGTCTCATACTCAAATTGCTAAACTTCAAAGAAAGCAAATGGGAAATAACAACAAGATTGCTCTGGCTCGCTTCAGGATTGCTAATCTAGAACAAATCATCGAAGATATCCAGGTTCATCACCAAGCAGATAAGGAAAGTCTTCTGAATGCAATCTATGAACACAAGAATAGCCAGGAAGGACCATCGGACTACTAGATTAGATACTAGTTATAGCTTTTAACCTAGCCACGGGATGTGTGGTATAAATAACAACACTTGTCAAATTTTGACTATGTACAGTACAAAGGCAAGTTGTTCATGATATAATACAATGGTGATCCTGTTTTATATTCATCCTATATCCAACCCTGGTGATAACGATACATGAGAAATTTTAATAATATGCATCATTATCTCCATCGTCATCATTATAAATCATACCGTGACTTCTAATAAATCAGATGCTTGTTAGAATCCATATCAATTAAGTATCTATGATTTCAATATCACTATTGTTAAAAATGCTTAATGTTTAAAAATAAGCATTGCATTTTAAGACTTGTGATATTATTCTTATTACGTGTTGTCTTATGTTGATAGAATGCCTCCTAAAAGGACATCACATCTGAAGCACCAGCCATGACTCAAGCTGCCATCAGGAAACTAGTTGCTGATTGTGTTACCGCAGCTTTGGAAGCACAAGCTGCAACAATGGAAAATGCTGACAATACCAACAGGAACACCGGAGAAAGAGAAGCTCCTGTAGCAAGAAAGTGTAGCTACAAAGAGTTCATGAGCTGCCAACCTATCAACTTCAAAGGTTCAGAAGGAGTTGTTGGACTTATCCGCTGGTTTGAGGGAACTGAATCTGTGTTTTCCCGTAGTAACTGTACCGAAGACTGCAAGGTAAAATTTGATACTGGTAATTTAACTAAAGAAGCTCTATCCTGGTGGAATTCTTTTTCCCAACCTATTGGGATAGAAGAAGCTTACAAGATTACATGGGTTGAATTCAAGAAGTACTGTCCCCGAACTGAGGTCCAGAAGATAGAAGATAAATTTTACCATCTAACTATGAAGGGGAATGATCTCAAGGCATATGTGAGAAGATTCCAGGAATTGGCAACTGACCTGTAAGCAATTTATACTATATATATAATATAATATAGGTGAAAATAAACAAATCACTTTTAAAAATCCAAAAACCAATAAGTTTAAATTCACAAATAAAAATATATATATCCGGAAGTATCGGTTTCTCGCTTCGTTATCCACAAAGTTTAAAACCGGACCCGGGTCGTTATGTCCCAACGAGGCGCGAATTTGAAAATCGAGTTTTGGTTTGTGAACAATGCTTTAATAATTAAAGATTGGATTGGATTATATTTATACAGATTAAGAGAAGATGCAAAAAAAGAAGAGTAATAAGAACCCGCGAGAAGACAACATTAGAGTAAATATATGACACCAGGTGTTTTCAGAAGTACTAGTTGAGGACGTCGTCCATGTTAGAATATATAGTGAGATATTTGTGATGAGATGAGTTGTGACGATCGGATTGTAGGTGGATTTCATGATTAATCGTTTAAATCGTGTAGCTAAGAAATTAGCGTAGTCATGTTAGAGACGGGCATCTCAAACAATAATGTAGTTACAGTTAATGCAAGGGTTAATATAGAGTTGAAGTTTTGAGAGAGTAATTATTTTGAGAATAATTATTAACTTTGTTCATTTTATTTTTATCGGATACGTAAAGTGTATACGTTTCGCGATAAATTGCGTTTAGGCACTCCCGGAACCCCAAAAACTTTTCTACGCTTCAACAAATACCCACATTTATACCCAATACATAAAAACTACAAAAATATATCATGTATATCTTATATATGCCGAAATTATAGCCCTTTATACAAAGTTATATAAAGAAAATCTTACCACTTTGGTCAATGTACAACATAACTCATTAATGTCTAGCCATAACTTGTCTATTTGACCAAAGACTATGACCATGACCTTCCTTAATACCCTCACAATGTTTCCTTGACTAAGTCTTGCACCATATATACATGTATCTAGTGATGAGAAAAACATACAAGTAAAACACTTACCAAAAATCACAAAATCTCTCCCTTTTGGCTCCATATAGCTCACGGCACAAGCACCCCTTTATAACAAACCTATACTAAATTTTATTCAACCTATACCCTTCTATACACATCTATTATAAGTCATTCTAAGGTGTTTCCAACCATTGAATCACCATTTACAAGTATTAAGTATAAGAAAGGCAAATAACATGATTAATGTGGATTATGACTTTTAATCAGTTCACTTAGATCACTAAAATCAAGTCATGTATGGAAAGAAATACACTGTACACTTACTGTTTATATGTAAAACATGGTTTAAATATAAACTTGGAGATAAAAGGTTTCTTATGACAGTTAAGGGATTAAAAAGTGATAATATGGGACTTGGTAAATTTGGACATGAAAAGGACAATTTTAGACTAACGGACTCTTATTATATTAACAGTATGACCATATATTAAACATGAAAAAGTCTTGTGGGTAAAGTTATAAATGTGTCAAATATAAAAAACAAGTTTAAATGGACTTAATAAGGTCACCTAAAACTTTCTGTCCCAAAAGTTATAAAAATATAACTTATCTATATTTTTATAAAATAGTACGACTCATGACGATTCCGAAAAAGTAAGAAACTTGTCGAACGGTTAAAATAACAAAAAGTTACGTAAAAAACAAGTTTTACGTTAATAAACGGAGTCGTAAAAAGAAATTTTATAAAAACTTTTTTATAAAAATATTCGAACAGCAAGTTATAATATTTTAACAAATAATACATTCAATTAAGGATTCCAAAATGATAAGAATCGTAAATTTCACATAATAACGAACGAGTATGAATTTTGCGAGTTATACGACAATTAATACTTTTATAAAACAATTTTTATAAAAGTTACTGTTCATTAGACAGATTTTTATATTTAAACCTCATAAAAAAATAGAACTTTCAAATAACAGAACGATCTCGATAAGAATCATTAAAAACGGAGCTATAACGAATAAAATATGACGTTTACGGGTTTTACGATAACTAAAAACTTAAAAATAACTTATAACAAGCATGAACAGAAAAGTCTGTTTCAACACAAGGGTCAATAATAGGAATATATGTTTTTGGTAATCGAAGTACAAGTACTTATACGAACATGATAATATAGGCTGCATTCGATCTTATATAACGTGAGACGCTTTATCTGCGATATTGGATTATCAGAACTCAAGGTGAGTTCATAGCCGCCACATTTTTTTACGATTTCAATGATTTAGAATATGGGTGGAAACATGCTTTGTTTTATACATAAGAAGCCAAGTGGATATTTTTTATATTGAGTACAATGTTTAGCCTAAGTGCGATAACCCAATTTGAGCCCATTATCAGAACTGTCCAATTGCATAGAATTTATTAGTTCAATACATATGTAAGCGCGAATGTTATGAATAGATCTATTTGGGAAACGACCTCCCGTTCAGTGACTACTAATCCCGGAACGAACGTATAGCAAGTCGAAATTTGGGAGATGTTTCGGTTAAACATCTAATCGGGCAGAAATTTGCAATATAATTATTGCAAGAAAGATCGTGTCGAGCCTTCAGTGTTCATGAGCTTAGAAATGTAATATGGTTTTGTGATGTGCTGCATGTGTTATGCAGTTATCACAGGGAAAGTCTATGCGGTCCCTGCATAATATGATTTAACAAACCTAAGAATTCACCAACACTAATTGATGACGTTTTACACAGCAATGTTTTTTAGATATCATTAAGCATAAACCAATGAATACATTGGGTAGTTTTGTTATGGGATGTCATGCTAAAGATATGGTTGTATTAATATTTTGGGAAACTCATGTAATTGTGAACCGTATCTTGTATAATAATAAGGAACCAAGTTAAAGCATCGTGGCTGTTTGTATCAAATATTTGTAAATATCCAATGTATCAGATTTTACAAGACTTTTGTGGACGTTCTATATATATCTTGTGTTATTGCATCTATGATGTACCCACGCCCCGTACCCTTATTCGGCTTTGCGACCTAATTTGAGAGGGGTATTACAGATTGGGTATCAAGAGCCAAGGTTATAGAAACCAGGTCAAATGTTTTTTGCTGGCATATAACCGGTTTTAAACATGCATTCATAAAATGGGGTATGGGAATACACTAGTTGTTGCATTAGTTGGTTATACTAGATGCATTCATAATTGATATACGTGTTTATATTATACTACGTATATACCATACCAGTCTTATATAATATAGTTATATAAGTTATTTTGGCTTGTTACAGTAGTTATGTCGTCTGATTCCGCAGTTACCTATACTTCTGTCCACTCTGAGGCACGATCTTAAAGTATCCCGTCTGAGGATCCTTACGAGGAGGCTGCCCGACAGTTATTGGAGCAGGCACAATGTCCTTCAAAGTATGTACTTGATCCTATGGAGCTGGAGGATCATGTACCAGTGTACATTCCTCAGCCTGAGCATCCTGAGGATTTAGTGCCAGCTGAGGACGAGGCACTTATAGAGGCATACATTACTGAGGTTGCTTCTGCACCTACACAGCCACTACCACCACCATCCTTTCTACCCACACTTATCTGACCCCCACATACTAGAGCAGCCATGGCTCAGAAGAGAGCTGCAGCACCATCCACCTATCATTCACTACTTCCAGCAGGGACGCCACCATTATTACCTATACCACTACCTGCACCATCCACTAGCCGCAGAGCTGACATTCCTGAGGCTAACACGCCGCCTCGAAAAAGGCTACTACTTACTGCTCCTACACTTAGGTTTGAGGTTAGGGAGAGTTTTGCTGCTGCTGCTAGACAGCCAGAATCTATTATGGCTTGCAGGGTCGATCACAGTTTTGTAGACACTGTAGATACCAGGGTTCAAGATACTGAGAGGCGGACTATGGCCGCCATAGAGATGGTCAACCTGAGGGTCAGTTACCAGGCAGATGTTCGCAGGAGAGAGAGTTTGGAGTTTTATTCACGACATCAGGAGGCCCAGGAGGACCGGGCTGCTGTGAGAGCTGAGATTGAGATATTGAGGAGAGAGAGGCTTGCTTACGAGCAAGAGAGCATCGAGACCCGTCAGGCCTTGGCTAGGTCTGAGGCTTACAGCAGGGCACTAGAGGCACGGATTAGAGTGTTAGAGACTCAGGCGTATCGCCACGAGTGGCAGCGTCAGGACGCAGATGATCGTGCTATTGAGCATATCATACGTACCCAGGCCTTGGAGGCTGGAGCACGCGTTGACACCTTAGAGGACACTGGTAGTAGTGCCTAGGTTTACCTTTCTATCATATTGTAGCTATACTATATAGCCTGCTAAGTTTTTATGGGTTACTCCCAGCTAGCAGACTATATAGATCTTTTGTTTCTGTTTAGCTATCATGTATAGCCTACTAAGTATTACGGGGTAACTCCCGGCTAGTAGGGCTCTAGGTTTATTTTCATCTTGTAACCTAGCAGTAGGGAATCATTTTGTACCAAACAGATCATGTATGTTTCCAGATTATATATGGAATGGATGTATTATGTCATGTCGATCTCGTGTTGGTTTTATATTTCACTATGTGATGTGATCCCATTTTATTTATTGTTCATATGTCATGTCACGTTATGATTGTATGAAATCTAACGGGTATTATAATTTCTTGTGCTTTGAAGAACAATGGCAACTGTTAATCAAGGGATGAGTGTCGAGGAAATTGAGCAGATTGTAGCCCAGCGAGTGGCTAATGCTATCGAGGCTATTGCTATTTACGAGTCAATAAACCAAACCAAACAGCAAGAAAACAAAGTAGCAGGGAATGCTAGCAACAAAAGGAAGTGGGAAAGTGACCACAATGGAAGCTCTAACCAACAACACAAAGGGCATAAGGTGTTTTGGGCACACGCTGTTGGGCCAAACAACAAGAAATATGCTGGGTCCCTACCTCTATGCAACAAGTGCAAATGTCACCACAATGGACCGTGCACTGTAAAGTATGGGATTTAGAAGATGAATCACCGTAGCTCCTTGTATTACCTACAACTTGACCCCCTTATCCACCATGAAAAACTTGGGCACCAAGGGTTTTCACCCCTATATAAGCCGAATCCAAGCAACCCTTTCAAATCACACCTCAAATCTTCATCACAAACACAAATGGAGTTCTAGTCAGCCAAGGAAGAAGTAGAAGCTCCCTAAGATCAGAATTGAAGCCAAAAACCAAGAGGAAAAATCCCTTGAAGTCGTTACTAGGCGTACGAAACTAAAAACCCCATTTTGACCTATTTTAGCTCAAGTAAGTTTATAATCTTGTTAAATAAGCTCATATCTGTTTATGAATGTTCATAAACTCTAGGTCTATATAACTCTTGTTTGATGCTTTGAACCTACTAAACCCATGTGTTTTTTAATAAAACCCTAAAAATGACCCGTTTTGATTTTCTTGCCAACGGATTCTTTTTCTAAACTTTTGTTATGTTAGGAAATCTTATTTTAGCTTATTTTAATTAAGCTATAACCTGCAATATATCATTTGGAACCTAAATAGCTTCATGTGTGGAGTTTCATTTGGGTATTACCATTTTTGACGAGGGTTTGCTGGATTTACGATTTAATAGTGTCCTGGCTCTCATGGTTTACTACATGACCTCTAAATTATGATGGCCTGAACAGTGATACAATATTTCCATAAATTAATGATTCAAAGTAATCGTTAAACTTTATAATGTTTGAAAACATAAACCATTCACACTAAGACTTGACTATTACTCCAGGTTGGTGACGAGGCCGTTACTTTTCATTGATCTACTTTTGCATCAATCCAGTTTTCCCTGTTAAGGTGAGTTTTAGCCTCGCATTTTAAATCTTCTAATGTTTTCATAAACCCGCAAGGGGGATACATGCTATAAACCATGAATACGAGTGTTTTTCCAACTGTATGCTATCCTGATATATTATTGCCTAAGTCTTTACTTTTGCCATTAAGACCCTACTATCATAAACCGTTAATTTATTTTCAGAGTAAGAGTGAATGCTGTAAATAGATCTATTTGGGACTGAACTCCCCCGTTGGTGTACCTATACCTTTTGGTAACCAAACGCACTTCATTTGAATCACTATGCAGGTGTTTGGCAAAGGCACCCGTTGGGGCAACTATTTGTGATTATTGAATATCTCAAGGTCTCAGTATCATGAGCTTAGCTCAATAATACTATTTTCTATAATAATTGTACTCATTGCAATTATTACACTTATGGGTGTTTAATAACGTAAAACAACTATTGAACTTGTATCAAACTGGTTACATAAACTATGAATTTCACTCAACCATAGTGTTGGACCTTTTTAGATGTTCTATCTCTGGTTTTGAGCAACTTATGGCACGGAGTGGCACAGACTTGAAGATGGCTAAACTGTTATCATTCAAACTTTATGCTTTCATGTAGATTTTGGGACCTCTGTTTGTAAAAACACTGATGAAATAATGAATGATAACTTATCTTTTAAAAATGTCTCTTTTGAGTCATTTTCTATGATTATGACTATTGTACTATGAAATAATACCCCAGATTAGCTTCCGCTACTATATGTCAAAAATGGGGGTGTTATAGTTGGTTTTAATACAACAGTATTAACTGGTCTGACAACAGTATTAACACTTGCACCAGCAGTATTAATTTTGCCAGACCTGGTTAGTACTGCTTGTGGAACAATTTTCTTTTAGGGTAAGGGTGAGTCATTTTATTAGCAAAGTTCTTGTGATTCACCCTATTTGAGTTGTTCCACACTAGTCTTATAACCTTTTTATCACATACATAATGAAGATGCTCAAAACTACCACAAACAAAACAAGCTTTATTTATCATTTTAAAGTCACTTCCTAGTCTTTGGGACATAAGATTGTTCCAGTTTCTTTGGTTCCCTCTAGGATAGTGTTTGTTTTGTTTAGATGTTTCCATATAAGGCTTAGCAAATTTTATCTTTTCAATGCTAGGTCTAACAATTTTATTTTCAACATTAGGTATAAATTCTACCTCACTTTCATCATCAGAATTCCAATCCTCAATGTAGGTGGTCCTAAGCTGTTAATTCCTAATAGTTTTAGCTTCTATACATCACCATTTACTTTTTTCACCAGCTGATTAGATTTGACTCAACTGTTTTAACATTACTAGGTGTAACAACAGTAGTAACATCCATATTCTCACTTTCAACTATTTCATCCATAAATGTTAGATCATGTTTGCAAAGTATGAAATTCTCTGTAAAGGTAGGGGAACTGCATGATATCCCTTATCAGATTTGGACTTATTATACTCCTGATTTTCTAACATCTCAGATAAATTCACAAAGCTTTTTACTGCAGGAGAAGGATTCAGTAGAAGAGCTGCCATTATATCCTGTTCCATTTTAAACTTGTCAATGACCTTAACTTTCAGCAAATTATTTAAAGATTTAGATGAAAGTTGAACTTCTCTAATGTTAGTTTTGTTCATCTCTCTCTTTTGCTGCTTTTTCAATTTCTTTTTGTTTTCAACTTAAAGATTATCTCTCCTAGTTTAACTTCATGGTTTAAAACTTTATGCTTCTTCTTACACACCTCATTTTTCTTATAGTGATCTAGTTAGCCTCTATAATGATTCTAAACCTTACTTTTATAATACTAAATTAAATTAAGACCCTTGTGTAATCTGAAGTCAAGAACTTATCATATTGTTCTTTGAGAGTAGCATAAGATTTTACACATGATTTAGAATAAGAATCTACCTCAGAATCTGAACTGGAAGAACTTCCTGAAGATGTATGTGCCATCAATGCAAACTTTGTAGGATGCTCTTTTTACTTGAGTAGCTCCAATCGTATCCTCTAATTCCATCTTGAGCAACCAAGGCATTTTCAGTGGGAGTTTCTATTGTCACAGTTCTTCTATTAATCCATCTTCCTCTATTTTCCTGATTTCTAGGTGCTTTACATTCTCTTGCAAAGTGACCATATTTATGACAGTTTTAGCACTCCACTTTAGTCCTGTCAAATCTAACTCTTTGACCATTTACATCCAACTTCTTCCCTGTCCTCTTAATGAATCTCCTAACTCTAATTGTCAGCATGGCCATCTCCCATTGTAAATCCATTTCTTTTAGATCATCAGGATTAATTTGTTCTAGATCCTCTTGTGTAAGTTAAGGAGAATTAGGCTGACTAGCTAGGAAAGCACAGATCACAGCATCACTAAGGTTATCTCCAGATGTAAGAATACTTTGAGTATTAGCAGCACTAACTCCATAAGTAGTGTTATCTGCTTTATTTGTGTTGCTATTGTTGTTAGTGCTGTTGGAGGACACAAAAGCCACATTTGGTGGATTTTAACATTGTACTTGATGATCCTGAGATTTCAGGTTCATATATCTTCAAGTTGTTGTATAAGTCATCCAAACTGATGGTCTCTATTTCCTGTTTGTTCCTCCAGATCAAAGCATGAGTCTTCCATTCAGATGGAAGACTTCTCAATAGTTTTAAGTTTATACCCTCTTGCTCAAGAACTTCACCATGAACCTCCAACTGACCAATAAGTTTTTGCAACCTATCAAAGGTTTGATCTATTATTTCTGAGCTTAATCCTCTAAAGTTCTCATATTGTTGCTTAAGAAGAGTCCTTTGGGCCTTATTAGATTCCTTGTTTCCTCCATACCTCTTCTCTATTGCTTCCATTAGAAATTTTACATCTTTATATTGATGGAACTTTAGTTGATCCTTATTTGGGAGTGCCATAAACAGAGTTCCTCAAGCTTTCATCTCATTCCTCCTATCCTGGTTTTCTTTTGCAGAAGTAGGTTCATATATCTACTCAACATCTCCAACAGTTTTTTTAGCACTTTATTGCCATTCTGAATTACTTCCCAAAGGGAGTAATCAGTCATGAGAAAGTATTGTTCTATCCTCATTAACCAGAGTTTATATTCCCCTGGGTTGAGGATAGGAAGTTTTGTAGTCAGAGTAGTAGTAGATCATGCCTCTATCTTGAGAAATAGAACTAGTATATATATTGTTTGATTCTTCTTATTCAAAGCTTCACAACAAGCTCTGATACCACTTGTTGATCCCAATGGACAGATCTTTAACTCCTTAGCTTGATGTAAGGTAGTATCCTTGGATAAATCCAAAGGTACTAAGAATGAAACTTTAAGTGAATGATATAAACTATGCGGAATCTAGTTTATACCACTAAGAAGTATAATGAATGGAACAGTAACAAATAATAAGAATAACAAGACTGTTTACTAAACTTTCAGCTTCAATATAAAACAAACACTCTTAATAGTGTTGGGGTTACAAAACAACCTTGAAGCTCTATGTATTTCGTGTATCTAACTCTATGCTCTAAGACCTCCTTTTATACACCAAAGAGTCTTAACTGGCTTACAATACTTTCCTAAGTATAACAAATCTTCTAAACAAATAAGATATACACATATTTTTTACATAAATAACTCACGCGTCTTTCTCTTAACACGTCTTTATAACTCTTCAAACGTCTTTATCTTCATGCAATCTTCAAACTTTATCAGCAGTATTAATCTTCTTCACCAGTGTTAAGTTAGTACTAGTAGTGCTAACTTTTACTCTAGCAGTACTAACCAGTTAGTACTGTTAGTTATAATCTGAGCAGTATAAACATTTTGGCTTGACAGTACAAAGTCTCGTACTCAAATTGCTAAACTTCAAAGAAAGCAAATGGGAAATAACAACAAGATTGCTCTGGCTCGCTTCAGGATTGCTAATCTAGAACAAATCATCGAAGATATCCAGGTTCGTCACCAAGCAGATAAGGAAAGTCTTCTGAATGCAATCTATGAACACAAGAACAGCCAGGAAGGACCATCGGACTACTAGATTAAACACTAGTTATAGCTTTTGTTAGAACCTAGCCACGGGATGTGTGGTATAAATAACAACACTTGTCAAATTTTGACTATGTACAGTACAAAGGCAAGTTGTTCATGATATAATACAATGGTGATCCCGTTTTATATTCATCATGTGTCCTATATTACATCTCCGTCTTCATCATTATGAATCTTACCGTGACCCCTAGAAAATAAACTAATAAGTTAGATGCTTGTTAGAATCCATATCAAATAAGTATCTATGATTTCAATATCACTATTGTTAAAAATGCTTAAAGTTCAAAAATAAGCATTGCATTTTAAGACTTGTGATATCATTCTTATTACGTGTTGTCTTATGTTGATAGAATGCCTCCCAAAAGGACATCAACATCTGAAGCATCAGCCATGACTCAGGCTGCCATCAAGAAACTAGTTGCTGATAGTGTTTCCGCAGCTCTGGAAGCACAAGCCGCTAACATGGCAAATACTGATAATACCACCAGACCAAGAGAAGCTCCTGTAGCAAGACAGTGTAGCTACAAAGAGTTCATGAGCTGCCAACCTATCAACTTCAAAGGTTCAGAAGGAGCTGTTGGACTTATCCGCTGGTTTGAGCGAACTGAATCAGTGTTTTCCTGTAGCAACTGTACCGAAGACTGCAAGGTAAAGTTTGCTACTGGTACTTTAACTAAAGAAGCTCTATCCTGGTGGAATTATTTTGCCCAACCTATTGGGATAGAAGAATCTTAACCAGATTAACCTGGGTTGAATTCAAGAAGCTTTTGATAAAGAAGTACTGTCCCGAACTGAGGTCCAGAAGATGGAAGACGAATTTTACCATCTGGCTGTGATGGGGAATGATCTCAAGGCATATGTGAGAAGATTCTAGGAATTGGCAACCTTGTGTCCTACTATGATGCCAGATTTTGAGAAAATGATAGAAGTTTTCATCGAGGGATTGCCTCAAAGTATTGAAGGGAATGTTACCGCCTCTAAACCTCAAACTCTAAAGGAAGCCATTAACATAGCCCAGAGGCTAATGGATCAGGTAACAAAGCACACTCCGGTGCAAGTATCAAGTGATCATAAACGAAAGTTTGACAACAAAATAACTTTCAACAACAACAACTACCGTAACACTAACACCAACAACCGTTACAATAATCACCAACCACAACAGAACAGAAGACAGGAAACCTTCAGGTCTTATGCTGTCACTCCAACTGAAAACAATGGGTATACTAGAAACCGTCCCTTGTGTAAGAAATGCACTCTGCATCACATAGGACCTTGCACTGTCAAGTGTAATACTTGCAACAAGGTGGGCCATCTGACCAAGAACTGTAGAAACAAAGGGCCAGCCACTAGAAGTAATCTGCTACCAGTGACAGTTACTTGTCATGCCTGTGGAGAGAAAGGGCATTATGCAAATCAGTGCCGAAAGACCACCAACAACAATGCCCAGGGAAGAGCCTACATGCTGAGGGATAGGAATGCTCACCAAGACCCGAACGTAGTCACAGGTATGTTCCTTCTAAACCAACATCTAGCTAGAGTATTATTTGATTCTGGAGCCGATAAAAGCTTCGTATCCATATCTCTTGCCTCTATGCTAAATATTCCACCCATTACAATAGATACCTTTTACAATATCGAAATGGCTGACGGAAACCTAGTAAGCACAAACACCGTTATCTAGGGTTGCACCCTGACTTTGTTAAACCAACCTTTTGAAATTGATCTTATGCCAATTAAACTTGGTATTTTTGAAGTCGTCATTGGTATGGATTGGTTATCCAAGTATCATGCTAGAATTATATGTGATGAGAAAGTCGTCCACATCCCAATCAACGGTGAAACTTTGATCATCCGAGGTAATCAAAGTAAAACCTGACTAAATCTCATATCCTGTATAAAAACCGAAAGGTATATATCCCGAGGTTGTCAAGTTTTCGTAATCCAAGTAATGGAAAAGAAGTCAGACGAGAAAAGACTAGAAGATATCCCAGTAGTCAGAGAATTCCCAGAAGTTTTTCCTGAAGATCTACCTGGCCTTCCTCCCGTTCGCCAAGTAGAATTCCAAATCGACTTAATTCCAGGAACAACACTTGTAGCCCGAGCACCCTATAGATTAGCTCCTTCATAAATGCAGGAACTATCTAACCAACTTCAAGAGTTATCAGATCGAGGTTTTATCCGACCAAGTACAATCCGCTGGGAGCTCCTGTCGTTATTTTGTCAAAAAGACAAAACGAAACTTTTAAGGATGTGTATCGCTTACCTCGGGAGTTGAATAAACTTACTGTAAAAGAAAACGTTACCCATTTACCCAGGATTGATGACTATTATGTGACCAACTTTAAGGTTCGAGTTGACTACTCGAAGATTGACTTAAATCATGCATCATCAACTGAGAGTCCGGATGAAGATATTCCAAACGACTGCTTACAGAATAAGATACGGAACATAATGAAAATTCAAGTGATGCCATTTGGTTAACTAAACTAGCTTCACCTGTGTATTCATGGGATCACATGAACCGTGAGTGTACCATACTTGGACAAATTCGTAATAGTGTTCATCGATGATATTATTATCTACTCTCGTAACAAAGAAGAAACAACGCAAATTATCTGAGAACAATACCTCGAAATACTCAAGAAAGAGAATTGTATGCCAAGTTCTCCAAGTTGATTTATTGATTTTCGTATCAATGCAATTTCTTGGACACATTAAATTGAATAGTCAAGGACTTCAGTTGACCCCCCCCGCCAAGATTGAAGCAGTTAAGAATTAGACATCTCCTACTACACCCACAGAAATACCAGTCAATTCGTTAGGATATTGCCGTATTATATCGAGATTTTCAAATAATTTCTCTCGAAGATTGCAAAGTCTTTGACTGAATTAACCCAGAAAAACAAGAAGTATATGTGGGGAAAAGACCAAGAGTCAGCTTTTCAATTACTAAAACAGAAGCTATGTGAAGCTCCAATCTTAGCATTACCAGAAGGAAATGACGTTTTTGTTAGTTTACTTGTGATGCATCCCCATCTAAGGGTACTAGTGCGGTGTATAATGCAAAGAGAGAAGGTTAATTCGTAATGCAAATCCCGACAACTTAAGCCTAATGAAGAAAACATACCACTTATGAATCTCGAATTTTGAGCATAGTTTCGCGACTTTAAAATTTGGAGACACTATTTATGGCGCCAAATGTACTGTGTTCACTGATCATAAAAAAAGTCTCAGCAATCCTTGATCAGAAAGAGTTTGAACATAGACAACGGTCCGTGGGCTAGAATTTCTTGCAGATTACAATTGTATAATTCGCTACCATCCTGGAAAGCAAATGTCTAGCAAATGTCGTATCAATCCTTAAGCCGGAAGGAATGAATCAAACCACTCCGAGTTAGATCATTAGTTATGACCATTCATCCAAAATTACCATCACAAATTCTCAAAGCTCAAACTGAAGCACTCAAGGAAGAAAACATCAAAGCTAAAAACTTACGAGGAATGGACAAAGCATTTGAAATACGTCTTGATGGAACTCGTTGTATTAAAAACCGAAGTTGGTTACCACTTTTTGGTAATACTTGAAATTGATCATGCATGAGTCCCATAAATCAAAGTATTCCATTCACCCAGGTTCTGACAAGATGTATCAGGATCTAAAGAAACTCTATTGGTGGCCTAACATGAAGGCAATCATCGCTGAATTATGTGGCAAAATGTTTAGAGATGTTCTAGAAGTTTAGGCAGAATGTCAAAAGCCATCCGGCTTACTAGTACAACCGAAGATTCCTATGTGGAAGTGGGAAAGAATAACGATGGATTTCATCACAAAACTACCCAAAACATCAAACGGACATGACACAATCTGGGTCATTGTCGATCGCCTTACCAAATCCGCACATTTCATCCCTACCCGAGAGACAGATAGTATGGAAACCCTTACAAGATTGTACATAAAGGAAATAGTCTCCCGGCATAGAGTGCCAATATCTATCATCTCGGATCGTGACAGTCATTTCACGTCCAGATTCTGGCAATCATTACAAAGTGCTTTAGGTACTCAATTAGACATGAGTACGGCATATCATCCCGAAACTGATGGGCAAAGTGAAAGGACCATCCAAACACTTGAAGACATGCTTCGAGCCTGTGTTATAGATTTTGGAAAAGGATGGGAAAACACTTACCATTAGTAGAATTTTCTTACAATAACAGTTACCATGCCAGTATTAAGGCAGCACCATTTGAGGCACTTTATGGTCGAAAGTGCAGATCACCTGTTTGTTGGGCCGAAGTTGGAGATGTTCAACTTACGGGACCAGAAATAATCCATGAAACCACTGAAAAGATAGTGCAAATTCGACAACGCTTGCAAGCTGCAAGAGACCGGCAGAGAAGTTATGCCAATGTAAGACGAAAGCCTTTAGAATTTCAAGTTGGAGATCGTGTTATGTTAAAAGTGTCACCTCAGTAAAGGTTCCACCAATGCGGAAAACCGAGGAAAAGTTTAATCCCCGGTAAAAACATTGGACCTATTCAAAATCCATGAACATTGGCCTAGGCAATATAAACTTGAACATCCTGAAGAAACCCCGAAATGTCCACAATACCTTACACGTTCTAATCCTAAAGAAATGCTTATCTGACGAATCCCTTCTCATTCCAATGAAAGAGCTTCGACGCGATGTCAAACTCAACTTTGTGGAAGAACCAGTAGAGATCATAGATCGAGAAGTCAAGAAACTAAAACAAAATCGTATTCCTATAGTCAAAGTAAGATGGAACTCCAAAAGAGGACCAGAATTTACATGGGAACGTAAAGATTAAATTCATGCCAAGTATCCACATCTGTTTTTAAACATCACTCCGGCATCCAACTAAATCTCAGGACGAGATTTCTTTTAAGGGGGGCACATAACTACCCGTAATTTCATCACTGTAAATTACCAACTATTAAATTATTGCACTGTAATAATCCATCTATTAATTTATACCACCTTTTTAACATGGAAATTTTTGCTTTAATCACATTATGATAAAAACGTAACTATGCATCTATTTAAAGTACGCTAACCACTACCAATTGGCATCCCATATTCTATGTTTATATCATGTAAACATCCTAATATGTCAAGTCTATATATTAATATCATTTTACCAAGTACATTATCTATTTAACATACCATTTATAATGTCATATCAAAACAGACTTTATCCGTTAACGTTTATATCAAAACCCTAATAATATGTAATGTATACATATAAAATGAATGTACAAGTATAAAAGGGCAGTCTAGTGAGCAAGTATCATAGCATAATATTTGAATCATGCTTCCCTCCAAAACCATGGTACAACACGTTTAAGCTCAATGTACAAATCAATAAAGCACGGATTCAAATAAGCTTATTTTACCACCATTTTTCTTCTAGTTTCTTACCACCACTTAAACACAACTTACAAGCTCCTAATGCATAACATTTAAACCCTAATTACCCTAATCTTAAACCCTAATCCACGTCCTAAAACCTAAAACCCTAAACGAAACCCTAAACTAATTTTAAAACCCTAATTTCATTTTAAAACCTAAACCTTAAACCTAAACCCTAATCCTAACACTAAACCTTAATCCTAAACCCTAAATTATCCTTAATCCTAACCCTAATCCACGTCCTAAATACTAAAACCCTAACCCGAAACCAAACCAAACCCGACACCCCTTTATTTCTTTTTAACCCATTTTAAACCAAGCTAGCACCCTTCCACCTTATTCACCACCCTACCTAGTAGCTTGGTTAAGCACCTTACTCACCTCCTTGCCTACTTGTTTGCTACAACAACTTGGTTACTGAGCAAACACCCCCCCTTGTCACCCCTATAATAACCGAACCCTCATGCACCCTTACACCTTGCATAGCTACCCTTCTAGCTCCCAACACTTACCCTATCTAACCCTTATCCACCACTCCACTCTACTTGATCCCTACTTTACTCAAACTTGGCCTCCAATTCTCTCTTACACTATAAATACACACGCATACATACATATGTTCATATCTCATCATCTAAACTCAAAACACTCTCAAGGTTGTGATCTAGCCATGTCTTAGAAGAGAAGTGAAGCCCTAAGATCAGAATTGAAGCCAAGAATCAAGAAAAAGAAACCCTTGAAGTCGTTTCTAGGCGTACGAACTCAAACAACCCATTTCGACCCATTTTAGCTCAAGTAAGCTCAAAACCTTGTTCCATAAGCTCATAATCTGTTTTAGAACTTTTATTAGCCTTGTTAGATTCTATATAAACTCTTGTTTGATCCCTTGAACCACAAACCCATGCGTTTTTTGTTAAAACCCTAAAAACGACCCGTTTTGATTTTCTAGCTAACGAATCCTTTTTCTAAACTTTTGTTACGTTAGAACATCTTATTTTAGCTTATTCTAATAAGCCATGACCTGCAAAACTCTTTTGGATTTCAAAAATATCAAAATTATGAATTTTGGACTTGATTTGTAAATCATTTCCATGCAAGGGGTATATATCGTAACTTTCTGAAATTTATAACTAGAGGGGCTGAAAATGTCATTATTCCAAAGTTATAACTATAAGGACCTATCTTGCCAAGTTTCAAAGTTAAAGGTTTAATATTTATATACTTATTATATAAAGGACTAAACTTGTAAAAGTTTATAAACCAAGGGTATATATTGCCATTTTTGTATTCTTAAAAATATAAAATATAATATTTTTATATAAATTATAAAAATATATATTAATATTATAAGACTCGATTTTATTAAAAACCCGACCAAACAATGTAACCGATATAATCAACGATCCGAACGCATTATAAAACAATTACGTTATATATTTAACGTAATTTATCATCGACTAGCTTTTAAAGAAACTTAAAATCTTATCGTATCAAGTTACTAGGGAATTTCATATGAGGGGTTCCATTTGGGTATTTATTTTGTCGAGTTTGCTGGGTTTACGATTTAAAGTGCCCTGACTCCTCAAACGATGCTACATGACCTCTGGATTATGATAGCCCGAACAGTGATATAATATTTCCATAAATTAATAAATCAAAGTAATACGTTAAACTTTATGAAGTTTTGAAACATAAACCATCACACTAAGACTTGACATATTACCCCAGGTTTGCGAGACAGGCCGATACTATTTCCTGATATACTTTTGCCATCAATCAGATTTCCCTGTTAAGGTGAGTTCATAGCCTCGCATTTTAAATCTTTGAAATGTTTCATAAACCCGCGAGGGGGATACATGCTATAAATCATGAATACAAGTATTTTTCCAACTGTATGCTATTCTGATGCATTATTGCCTAAGTCCTTACTTTTGCCATTAAGACCCCACTATCATGAACCGTTAATTACTTTTTGGAGTAAGCGCGAATGCTGTGAATAGATCTATTTGGGACTGAACTCCCCCGTTGGTGTACCTATACTTTCTGGTAACCAAACACACTTCATTTGAATCACTATGCGGGTGTTTGGCAAAGGCACCCGTTGGGGCAACTTCTTGTGATTATTGATTATCTCAAGGTCTCGGTGTCATGAGCTTAGGGCAATAATACTGTTTTCTATAATAATTGTACTCATTGCAATTATTACACTTATGGGTGTATAACAACGTAACCCACTATTGAACTTGTATTCAAACTGTTTAACATAAACCTATAAATTTCACTCAACCTTTGTGTTGACTTTTTAGCATGTTTATCTCAGGTAACTGAGCATCTTATGGCATGGAGTGGCACGGACTTGAAGATGGCTAAACTGTTATCATTCAAACTTTATGTTTCTAGATTTTGGGATCTCTCTTCTTGTAAAACTCTGATGAATAAATGAATGATAACTAAATTTTACAAAAACGTCTCTTTTACTAGTCGTTTCTCTAGATTATAGACTGGTTGTACTATGAAATAGTACCCTAGATTAGCTTTCGCTGCTATATATGTCAAAATGGGGGTGTTATATGTGATCCACTAAACTGCTCGCTGAAGCACTATTATGATTTCTAAAACATTACTTGGTTTACTTAAACACTGCTTTATTTACAAACCTATGAATTCTTTCAACATTATTTGTTGACGTTTTTACCATGTTTATCTCTGATCCTTAAGGTTGTTTTAGCTACGGAATAGGCAGTCGCACATACATATTTTTTTTGAAGGCTAATGATATCGTTACCATTAATAACTTTTTCTTTAAAAACATTTATGCAGTGTATAACTGTTGGGGCTTCTCTTTGTAAACTCTGATGTTTAAATTAATTGAATGTTTAACTTTTCAAAACGTCTCATTTAGAGGTCGTTTTCTGTAGCTTGTACTTTGTGCTATGAAGTAGCACCTCCGGTTGTCTTCCGCTGCAATCCGAAATTTAGGGGTGTTACAAGAGGCCATGAAAAGAAGAGAGCAAATGATTGTGGATCTTGATTTGGGGGAATTCACAAGAGACTTTTTAGGTGGGTTGTTTGAATTTAGGGAAAACAAGAGGCGGGAATGAAATAAATATTGGAGGAAAAGAGAGCTGAATCAAATTTGGATAAAATTATTTACAAGAATAAGATAACCTTTCACTCTACAAAAATAAAGTATACACATACATATATCAATCCCATAATCAAACAATAAATTTTAATTAAGCTAAAGTATGCAGAAAACTTATGTTATTAAAAGAATTAAGATATGTATACAATAGATTAGGGGTGTGTTTTCCAAAATTAGTTGAAGTTGAACCTTGAGTTTATGAAAGTTGTAGCTTATAAAAACTTTCATAAAATTAGTTGAAGTTGAACCTTGAGTTTATGAAAGTTCGATTCATGGTATCGATGGTGGGTTACATGATATTCCATCCATCAAATCCAAGTCTGGTCTGTGGTTCCGAATTACAAGGATTAAGGATGATCTTTTAAAAGTCAACATAAATCTTCCTTCTATCTTCAAAAAGAGAATTGGTAATGGTTGTGATACTCTTTTTTGGCATGACAACTGGCTAGGTGGCTCCAATCTTAAAGCCACCTTCCCGAGGCTATTTCGATTAGAGACCAAACCTTCTTGCCTTGTAAGAGATCAGACACCTTCTTACATCCCTTTGAATACTATAATTGCTCCCTCAACAGCTTTTGCTTCTACTACAACACATGTAGCACCCTTAAACAGAAACCTTGTCTTCAAGTGGGCGTGGAATAGACCCATTCGTTCTGAAGAAGAGCTTAATGAGCTATCGGGCCTTTGTAATCTTGTTACCCATCTCCGTTTAACTCTACACGAAGACCAATGGGAGTGCACTGTTATGGATTCCAGAGTCTTTACAGTCAAGGGATTAAGAACTCACATCATAGCCATGTCTAACAACACACTTTCAAACCCAACCCGTTGGAACAAAATTCTGCCCTTAAAAATAAATATCTTCTCTTGGAGAACTTCAAACACAAGACTTCCAACAAGATTAAATCTCGACATCAGGGGGGTTGACCTTCATACTATCCGCTGCCCGATATGTGATGACGCTTTAGAATCTGAAGAGCGTATTTTCGTTTATTGTGAGTTAGCAAAAGAGACTTGGAGAGGTGTTGTTGATTGGTGGAAATTAAGCAACGTCAACTTTTCAAACCTACAAGATGTCATCAGCCTTGCCGAAAGGCCCCTGTTGCAGCAGCGTGCAAAATGTTTTTTGACACCGTTGTGCAATCTACCATTTGGCATATATGGAGGTTCCGCAACGAAATGGTCTTCAATTCAAAGCGGCCCAACAAGCACATAATTCTTGATAATGTGAAGCTTTCAACCTTTAATTGGATTACTTATAGGCAAAAGAAAGTCTCACCAAAATGGATAGAATGGATTTGTGATCCTTGTAATGCTATTTCATCTCTTTTGTAATTCGTTCCTAGCTTCTTGCTAGTGTCTAATATAGTTCCTTCTTTGCTGTTCAAAAAAAATATCTAAAATATTACCAATTTAATGGTCTAGTATTTAAAAAGCAACATAATCGGGGTGATTAAAGTAGGAAAAATTATAGTTGCATAGGGTGTATTATGTTTTCTAAAAGAGAACCGAGGGGTTGGGCATAGAAAACCTAGCTAAATGAAATATATTGTTGCTCGTAACTCATATTTGGAGCGCTCTCATTTGAAATGATTTTATTTTGTTTAATTGAATTCATACATACCCCCTTAATGGTAAGAACTTCTGGCTGAGTATCCTTGAGTTGAGCATGTCGTATCCTTCCCAACCTAAGACAACTATCTCCAACATGCGTGAACCTGGAATGACTATGCATAGATCACCATTATTTGTGTGGTCTGTTCTAGTGACAACATTCCCACTTTTTTTATCACTCCTAGTGCTAAAAGTTAGATTTCCACCTTATGCTAGCCTACAATGGCGCAATAATTTTCAACTAAGGGATGTTATTCGTGAATTAGTAGTTCATATATTGGATAATCGAGAGAGCGCGTCTGCTTGGTTCGTAAATATAAATCGGAAAATCAAAAATAGATTTGGGTGATGGGTCGTTTGGTTATTGTTATGATTTATTACATATGGCAAGAACAAAATCCCCGTTTGCATGACAGTGACCAAATATCTATTGAGAAGGTATGTCATCGCATTATATACCAAATGTTATGATTTAAGTTTATGAGCCTCACAGTTAAAACATTTGCAATTATAACAAAGTTTATGAACTAGGGAGTACCTCGAAAACTCAACAAAACTTGATTGTTGTTACATCGAAGAGAATATGGAAATTCGCAAAGTACATCCGAAACACAAAATTAATATTTTTGCTAGGAAATCAGTAGGTAATTACTCACGGATTTCTCACAGAAACTTACTAATTTCTTAAAAAATATTTAATTCAATAACATCGTGTGAAATCTATTGGTAATTTAGTTACTGATTTCTCACACGGTAACATGCGGGAAATCAGTGGGAAATCTGCCGGTTAGCAACTTTGTGTGTAGTTTATCGCTTATTTGTGAAAAAAATTCAACATACTTTTCAACGAAATTTGGTGAACAAGTTGTTGTGTAAATTGTGGCTAATCCGTAAAAAAATTCCCACTGTTTTCTTTTGATGAAAATAGTTAATGGGAAAAAGCGAAAAACCATGGCGGTGATAGTAAGGTAGCCCGTTATATAATTTATCTTGCTGTATTATAAATCAATCTACTATGAGTTCCCTGATACTCGCTTCACAAAAACTAAAAAAAAAATAGAAACGAGGCTCGTAATTCGTGCGTCGCCGCGGAGCGTGCTGCGATAACTTTGCAACAGAACAATAACTCTAAATACTATTTTTCACTCGTTGAGACTAACTTTGCAACGAACCGATAAACTCAAGGACTATTTTCGTAAGTTTCTTAAATATATATATTAAACCTCAACACTTTTTAATAAAATCGAGGTCATAAGATTATCAGAAGACATTTGCAAATTTGGCTCGTTTTGTTCGTAATTCGACGATATTTTCAACGACATATTTTCTTACGAATGAATCGATAGATATACGTTTCATATTTGATAAATAAAGTTTGTTATATAAAAAAATCGTAAATAAGTAAAAGTTTAAGGTCGTTTAGTAACTTGTCGCATAGTTTGAGGGTGCGTTTTGTAAGTTTGTTTTTTTAATATTAAACTCGCGTCGCAAAACGTGTAATTTCTTTTTAATATTAAAAAGCAGCACGCTTACCAAGGCGGACTACCTTTTAATATATAGCGAGCCTAGTAACCCAAAGAGCTATTTTTGTTTATTTTTTTTATTTTTTTTTTATAGAAATAGTCCTTCGGGTTGGCATTTAATTGCAAAGTTAGTCATTAAGGACTAACTTTGCAGCGAACCGATAACCTTAAGAACTATTTCCATAAAAATTTTAAAAATATATATTAAACTTCAGTATTTTTTATAAAATCGCACATAGATCAGAAGCACTGCAATATTGCGCTCGTTTAGTTATCAATTCGACGATCTTTTCAACCACATATTCTTTTACGAATGAGTCGATAGATTTACGTTTTATATTTGATAAATAAAATTTGTTATATTTAAAAGTCGTAAATAGGTAAAAGTTAAAGATCGTTTTAATAACTTCTCCTTCTCGCATAGTTTTTGAGGTGCTTTGGGTAAAAGAAATAATTTGTATTTCTATCTTAAAATTGAAAAAGCGCAATTCATTGAACCGATGAATGTTTATATACTTATAACTAAAACTAGCATGTTACTCGCGCAAAGCAGCGGTTTCGGGGGAATTATAAATAAAAAAAATTAATAAAATTATATCAAAATTGATGTTGAATTAAAGAGTACAAAATTTTAAGAAATATGATGAAATTAAATTATAAAAAAAATAAATTGATAAAAATATATTTCAATTTAAAAATTAAAAAAATTAAAAGTGACACATGTCACTTTAAGATGTGTTTCCCTAAAATGAGATAGATAGTCAAGATTGCAAAGAACTAAAAGTTGTTACATAAAATGAGATGAAGTGCATAGTTGTTTAAAAAGTGATATTTCCATAAAAAGAAAGCAAAAAGACTAAATTTTGAGACATTATAAATATGAAAGTGTCTCAAATATTTTATATTGTAGTAAAGATATGAGGGTGCGTTTTGTAATAAAAAAAATCTTTTTTATTTTACATTTTTTTTCTTAATATTGAAAAATCGTAAATGTCTATGTGTACCGATGAACGTTTATATACTTATAATATAATAGGATAAGGATCCTCTAAAGTTCAAATGAACTTTAGAGGTAAAGTTCATTCACATAGATAAAATCGGAGCCTACTGCGAGACCTCATAATCTTTATCCTTATAAGAGAACTTTAGCTCTAGAGTTTGAAATAAACTTTTAAAAGATCCTTATCAAATATAATATAACAATTTAGTTTTGGAAAATTAGTTACTGGAGTAAAAGATAAGAACTTAACACCAGTGTTTTGAAACCCGGTTCGACCCGGCCGGGTCAACCGGTTGAACCGGTTCCGGCCGAAAAAACGGGTCAAATTAAACCGGGTTGCATATTTTCGAAACCCGGTTTGACCCGCCGGGTTTGACCGGGTTTGGAGTGACCCGGGTCAACCCGGATCATGAGACCCGGCCGGGTTTCGGTTTTTTCGTATTTTTTTATAAATAAAACATGTTAATTGTATATATTTGTGACGTAATTTTAATTTTACATGTTATATTTGTTAATAAATAGTCTTTAGGCTTAATATATTAAATATTTCATGATTTATATACATACTTTCTTTCTAATTATTGAAAAAATATATATATATATATATTTTGGAAAACCGGGTTGACCCGGCGGTCCAACCGGTAACCCAGTAACCCGGTGACCCGATGACTCGACCGGGTCGATTCAAAACCCGGTTTTCAAAACATTGCTTAACACAAGGTAGTGGTAGATATAGTGACTAATGAGTTGCGTGTCCTTATGTAACAACTTAAGCATGTCCGCATTTGCAGCGTCAGTTTACTTACGTGTCACTGCTGCATTCATCTGCCTCTCGCCCTCTTCTACTTTCAGCTTATAAATATGCCATGCACCTTTCCTCAACAGAAGTACGTACCAACACATGCACTTTAAACATACACTATAAGAGGGTGGAGTATCATAAGCTCTTTATTTGGGCCTCCTGCTACATCAGCATCTCACTCTCACTCGAAAATACCCCTTCACTCATAACACACTCCTATCTTCTCACTTAGGCCCCACCACTCACAATTTTATTTTATTTTCACACAAATATAATTCATTTCATTAATATAAAAATACAAAATACATTACAATAAAAATAAAACATTGCGAAATTTAAAAACTAATTCGAAAATTTATAAATATTACATCAAATTATAAATAAACTAATCTTCCTGTTGATGTTGTAGATGTTGTTGCCAAAGATGATCAATGACATTACGTTGAAGCTTTGCGTGTGTTTGTTTATCACGTAGTTCTTTGGATTTTCTTCTTTGCAATTCGCATCGCTCGACTCATGTCCTTAATATATTTGCTTGCGGGCAAATATAATTTCGCATCACTCATCATGTTTATTGATTTTAAGATGTAGTGTTTTGAAAAAGTAGTTGTGTAAAATTTGATAAAACGAGATAGTATTTATAGTGTAAAGTTTGGTATAAATTAAAAAAAAATTAATATAATAAAAAATATGCAACGGATATATTGTTGACGGATATATACATTTTGTCGTTATTTAAGCCTTGGCTGCGAGATAGTGGATTTTTGGGCTATGGGGAGCGATGGTGGTGTGGTGGCGAGAGCTATGGCGAGGTCACGTCGAATGTGGCGAGCCCCCACCGCCACCATACTCCATCCTCTAATCAACAACAAAATACTAGACTTTTTTTATCCTAGGAAAGATGGCATCTGGACAAGAAAAGAGGTCTGAATTGGACGCCAAGGCCAAACAAGGCGAGACTGTCGTCCCTGGTGGCACTGGTGGCAAAAGCCTTGAAGCTCAAGAACATCTCGCTGAAGGTCACCTCCTTTAGTATCTTAACATTGCAACATATATTGGTGCATGCATTTTTTTTCTTATAAGTTTCTACTGATCATCTATGTATGAAACTTGTTCATGATTTAGGAAGGAGCAAGGGAGGGCAGACTAGGAAGGAACAGCTGGGGACCGAAGGATACCAGGAGACGGGCAGCAAGGGTGGTCAGGCTCGTAAGGAGCAGCTCGGGACAGAGGGGTACAAAGAAATGGGGAGCAAAGGCGGAGAGGCCCGTAAGGAACAGCTCGGAACTGAGGGCTACAAAGAGATGGGGAGCAAAGGCGGTGAGGCCCGTAAGGAACAGCTCGGAACTGAGGGCTACAAAGAGATGGGGAGCAAAGGCGGTGAGGCTCGTAAGGAGCAGATGGGAACTGAAGGATACAAGGAGATGGGTCGTAAAGTTGGTCTGAGCACTAACGAGAAATCTGGCCAAGAGCGTGTTGAAGAAGAGGGCATCAAGATTGACGAGTCCAAATATCGCACCAAGACCTAAGGCTAACTTGTGTATAGGTTAAGCTAATAGGTAGCTAACTAGCTAGTGTAGTATATACGTGTCAGTTCTTATGGTTCTTTGTCGTACTAGTGTAGTGTGGGTTATGGTAACAGGTAGCTAACTAGTCTGGTAGTATGTTGTAGTTCTTGTGGTTCTTATGTTATCCTACGTTTTCTTGCAACTTACATTCGGTTATGTCAAACAGATCGCAATGCTCAAAAACTTTAGCTTATATGAAACACATGTGAATATGTGATCCTCAAAAATCCAAAAAAAAGATCTACCTATATTATAAGGCTAGATGGATTAAGAGCACCAAACTCACCATCCACCTCAGTGTCACGTCAGCTTTCTCTCTCCAACTTTATCACTCACCTTTCAACCGTTTTTTTTTTTGAACGGCGAATTTTATTAAAAGAAAACACTAGCAAGAAGCTAGAACATTACAAGGACACAAGGTGAGGATTTTTTAACCAATCCACCCAACTAAACGTAGCTTTACATCTATAACGACACCAAAAGAAATAAAGTCGAGAGCAGTCAAGATAATCAAAAATATTCCCTTAGGAAGAAGAACAACGCCAAAAATCTCCTTAATTCCGAAAGCCCAAAGAACCACCAAAACCACTTAACACACAAAACACCCCTTCTTAATAACTTTTATCTTAAAAGGCACCGTAAATACGTTATCCAAGAAATCACTCATCAAAAGAATCAAGCTCCATGTAACTCACATCCCACCAAATACAAACCCTCCGAAAAATAGCTCTAACAACACAACAATTAAAGAAACAAATGTTTCGAAGATTCAACACCCTCTCGCATAGAGGACATAGAATAGAAGGGATATCTATATCCTCTACTGAATTGTTCCCACCGAGTCTAAACCATTGTTATTCGCACCTTCCAAGCGTAACATTGACTTTAATAGGCACGTCTTCTTTAATCCACTCTTGGTTTATGGAAGAAATATCTGGAAATCTATTGTTGTCAATAAACCTTGTTTAGAATATGTGTTGAGTCTAGGAAAGTCAATAACTTGTGTTAGGAAAGTATCAAGTCAATGTTTATCTTGTAGTTGAATTATGATCCAAGCCATGTCTTTTATTGAGTATGTATACCGAATCATTCTTCATTATTAATAAATCAATTAATGTTAAACATCAATAATTCTCTAGTTCTTCTCTTCTATCTTTTGACAGAGCCAGCACACGCTTGAAGTGGTGCCCTATCCTGATACAACCCCTAACAGGGTCGTATCAATTTTAAAAGCATAAGTTTGAAAGATTGTCGTGTGCCATCTGATGATACTCTCAAGTGGATGTGTAATCACCCTGAAGGCGACAAAATTAGGCTTTCAATGGCACAATGGGTGACTCGGGATTACGATTATTTCTCTCTTTAACACCTAATATGCGAAAATCATCCCTACAACTTCTTGGTCCATGCTACCCTGCCCTTTTTCCAAATGCGAATGGTAAGTACTAAACATACTGCTCGGATATGTCCATATCATAAATAAGTATACAGCCGGGAATATGTGAGCCTATGGGGGCACACGCGTATACACAGACGATAAGTTTATTAATGTAATTAATATGTTTATCGTATATTAATATGTTTCACGAAATGTTTAAAACGGTCTTTAATTATAACATTAGACGTTATAACTAAATAATAGATATTAAAAAGTGAAGGACTTGTTAGTACAATAACCAAAACTCGTGGGGTGTTGGTTATGACCGATTGAACTAAAGGAGTACAAGGGAGGAAAATATTGATTTACGAAACATGAGGAGCCGCTCTAGTCTAACTTGAAGAACAAGTTTGTAGACTATATAAACACTCCTTACATCCATAAATCATATGTCATATATGATAACAGTCGATAACACATCTATCTACCTATTATTATATTATATACAAAGAACCCTCTTATTTGCTGTAGCAGCCTAGAAAAAAAGACACGTTGGATTGGAATAGTTCGTCACAGTTACCCTGCATCAAGATTCAAGCCCCTACAGAATTGGGTTGCTATAGTGTTGTTGATTTTCGAGTGTATTTAAGCCAACAAAAAGTTATAACCCCACTTTATCATTTCCTTTTTATTTCTTTCTCTCTCTCACTTTCATCCTCCAAATTTCATCCACCATCTTCCATTCTGATAACATTCATCTTAGTTTTCATTCTTATATGTTTCTTCCTGACAAATTTAATTTGTGTAATTTCTTCAGGTTGTCAGGCTTCATTGATTTGGGCTTCAGTGAGCGATGATGTCGTCTTGGTAACGTCCTTTTGAAGAGATACGTACGATATCAACTATTGGTGTGTAAGATAAGTAATTTACTTTTTGTTTTGTTCGATCAATTCATACAACTTATGTCTTTAAATAAGCAATATATATTTAAGTTTGATTACTTGTTTTAGTTTTTAATGTTAGTATCAGTGTATATGGGACTGATGATGAAGATGCACACATAATGTCTTCATTTTTTGTTCCTTCATCGCTCCTGTAATTCGGAGTTTTTTTTACTTGAAATCAATTACCGACTCATATGAATTGGATCGATCACCTTGCATGTCTGCAATTTCAAGTTAGCAACAGCTTTTGACAAATAAATTTCAACTATAAAGAATGAAGATATACTTGCACTTCTTAAAATATTTTTGTAGGACATTTGAAGTTGATAATAGATTACGAATAGTTCATCGTAAATGTTTTGTTATTCTTTCTTTTTTGCTTTATCTTATGCTTGTCTTTGCTTTTTCTTTGTTCATAAAATTACTTGCATCTTGTATCACATTTTAGTGTAGCTGTTTTTGATGTAAGATCCCTTTAGATTCTTTTAGTTTTTGTAAGATAACTGGTGGTTTTATTTGCAGAAAAAGATGAAAATGAAAAGTGATTCTAGCTAGAAGAGATCAAACAAACAAAGGAAAGTTGAAGGTCACACTATTGTAGACTTGTAGCAACATTCAGAATAAAAGTATTGTTAAGATCATTAGTATTAGGTTGAAAATATTTTAAGCTAAATTTTAGGTAGGAAGGAATTTGATTAAAAGCTTTATGTTTATGCTTATAAGAGATTTATTTGTTACGTATAACCGCACTAAATAAATGTATAATTGTATACTTACCATAAAAACCATGAAAGCAAATTACTAATGTGCTTGCATTTAGTAAATTAAGTATGATAGATGGCATTATGTTTATATATCAGTTATCATTAAGCTTATTGTAGATGTAACATTATTGTGATGTAATGAATCATAAAACTCTATATGCTTACATGTGTCTTATGAGTGCAACACGCTTTGTACAAGAAAAAAAACACAATAATGTGATGTGCATAATGACTAGAGTAGGTATGGGTATGGGTATATGGCCGGAGGTATGGGTATGTTGACAAAAGACCACAAAAGAATGTGACTATAAGGCAGTTGCTTCTTTCATAGTTGTTGACTATAGTGATTATTGAATTGAGTTTTCTATAAAAAAATACTTACATGTTACAGTATGTTTTATTTGATACTTAAAGACATCAAAGGTCATTACTTGCGTCTTAATAATTTGTAGCATTGTCTCAAAGTTGATGGAGTCAAACTCAACATGGTCAAGTCTTCTATGGTTTTTAGTTGAAATTCTTTGTCCACATTGTATATTTTTATTGTTGCATCAGGTTCTTTTATTACCAATATTTAGCCTTATTGAGTTATTTGGTGGCGCTAATCACAACTTTAAAATTTACCTATCTATAAACAAGCATGTCTGAACTTTAGGGTTTCATACACTTTTAAAGATAGACGTGATAGTTATCATTTTATAAATTAAATTCAGCAAGCATTGAACACTATAATTTAAGAATATAAGTGTCAAAATTTAGAACTTTGAGACGTTTCGATATTCCCTTATGCATCACTCATGAGTCATGATGACTAGCTCTAGACAAATGTTTTTTTTTCAACTTGTAACTTCAAAAACTTAGCATGATCCAATTATAATAAATTCAATTGATGATAATTTTTATTGTATATAATTATTAGGTAACTATTATAAAATGATAAAGAACACATGAATGAGAGAGGAAGAGAGAATTCTTATTGATTGAATGGTAATTCCAAGATGTTACAAATGGGTACTATATATAGGGTAGAGAATACATGTCAAACCCTAATAGCCTAATAGAGATAAATGTTGAATATACATAAGCCCAACAATATTTACAGCACTCCTCTTTGGATATTCATCGTTTATTATACTCTAGACTGCCTCATTAAAAACCATATCAAGAAAAACCCAATGGGATAAAAACTTGATGAAGGAAAAGAGTACAATGCGCGTAATGCTTCTCCTCAATTTAATGTATATATCAAGCATCGCATGCCAATCTTCTAAATGAGTTGCTCAAATACTTTTGTTGACAACAACTTTGTAATGAAGTCCACCAAATTGTTAATGTTAACAAGAAGTCCTGCAATAAAGACAAAATATATGTGTAGCTTCCAACCCAATATCAAATGAATTGGTTGGAAATTATACAATACATGTACAAATATTAAAAGAGAAAAATAAACTCTCCATGACGTATATTAATTGCAAAATTGACAATAAAACCTCAATTGCACTTACTTATAGTACTTGAGGACTACTCATTTATTAGAGACATGTGCAAAAGCAATTTATAAATCCAAAAATGATTTTGATCCATATAAGAATTCATTCAATTTGATCAAATAGATTTATTGAGAACTCTATTAGTTGTTTCTAGAAGTTGAAGTTGTGAGCCATGCATGAGGCATTACATATCCTTCGTAGAATATGAGAGCTCTAATAAACTCACTTTAGGGAAAAATAAATACTTATCTCATAAAATATCAATAGGATATTTACATCCACATTGAGATAATATATCTTTTAATAATCAACTTATTGTTTTGTGAATGTATTTATTTCACAATTCAAGTATTAAAGCACATAACTTTAGAGCTCTTATTTTGGTTTCGTACAAAAACCGATGTATATCTAATAGATTTTACACATTGGCGTGTATGAACTTCACGTTCCAATACTTTTAGTATCTGCAAGATACCACGTCTTTATATGTTGGCCAATCATTTCGTTGAGCGCACATTTGGATATTAATTGATTTATGATCCTCATCATGCATAATAGCATGCAATATATTATATGTAGACAAATTTATTGACATCATTTTGTTTTCGATTCCATTCCATATAATTCAAGACAAGATATAATTTATTGAGATCTCATTAGCTATCTGAGGTTCTTTGGAACCTTAATGTCTAGTGTCTCTTTATGAGACTATCATAGGGTCTTTTATACCTCAAACAACCATCTTGTTTTCATGCTTCATAATTTTCATTGAGGATTTTATCTGGAATCGATTTGTCTACTATGCTTGAGGCATGTCATAATAAAATGGTGTCCTTTAGGGACAACTTATAATCAGAGCATGAGTAGCTAAAATTTTGTTATTGGCCAATGTTTATGTATGGCTATTAGATTATCCATTCATTTCAGGGAATGAAGATCTATATGCTGATCACTATACTATTACATTCACAAGACAGAATGCAGATCTTTATGTTGATCATTTCATCTTTTATCTTGCAACATGAGGTAGCAAGCAAGTTTATTTGAATTAACATGACAATAATTTCTATTCACCACGTACATAATCATAATATCTACATGATCATCGTTATTGAGTCACATTCAGTTGAGTGAATGGAGCAAATTTAGTAAACTGGTTTATCATGTTTGTCCAAACATACCCATTGCTTTTGTTAAGAAAAAAAACTTAATTCAAAGCATTGTTCTCAATATATGAGCATATTCAAGGCATTAACCATCTCAACGCATGTTTTCTTTTTATCATTCAGATGCAATACTTAATATTGCGAAAATGTGCTCACATTTACAAGAATTTTTCCTGCTTTTGATGGTCAAATCTTTCTTTTAGATTTTGACACACATTTAACGGATCTTTCACCGTTAGATATTCTCTTTTAAAATCCTCATTAAGATAATGACCAAGAATATCATTGTTTTAGTACACTCTTGCAAGGAGCACTTTCTTTTCTTTCTTTTTTTCATTTTTGCGTTCTCTTATTTCTTTAGTTGCAACTTGAGGTTGCTAATTATTCCCTTTTGAGGTCTTCATGATTAAGAATTAGGCGGGGGAATACCACTGTTGTGGCGCACTATCGTAAAAAATACTCTATTTTAGTTTTGATTGATTCTATCGGATTATGAGTGATAAGATGAATCTTAGCATTAAAATTTCAAAGGAGACAATCTTTTTTAGAAAATGCCAAGAAGAGCAAAAACCACATTTGAAAGTTTTAAATTTGACATTTTAACACATAAAAAATGACAAAAGTATCATTTAGCAAAGATTGCATATATCATCACATTAGAAAACTTTTTTCTTCATATATCACAAAAGTTACCTATTCAAACAAGATAATAAGGCCTTTCGTTTTGTGGAAATAATGGAAATCGGCCTTTGTTATGAAATGCTTATTATGAAATTTTCACAATTAAATAAAGCAAGAGAATAGGAAAAAAAAGCATAAAAATGAAAAATTACATCAATAGAACTTGAGGTTCTATATATACATTTTTTTAGCATAACATTAGGTTGTGTTATTGATTATATTGATCGAATCATGTTAGAACTCGAGGTTCTACTGTTCTGTTTTTTTCTTTAACATAATATGAGGTTATGTTGTCATTCTCTTGAGAGAATCATGATAGAACTTGAGGTTCTTATCATTTTTTTTAATAGGACATTATAATCATAACACATGGGTATGTTATTTGAATTCTTTGTTATGAATCAATGTAAAATATGAACTTGAGGTTCAAAAATAAAATTGTAACATATTATGTTATTGATTCTCTTGGGGGAATCATAATTGAACTTGAGGTTCGCAAAAGAAAATAATGATAACAATAACTATGAGGTCATGTTATCGTGATTCATCTAACGAATCACAAAGAACTCGAGGTTCTTTAAAAGATATAACAATAACTTGAGGTTATTGCATTTTGATTATGTTCATCGTAGTAGAACTTAAGGTTTTATAGTAAATAAGTGTAATCATAACATGAGGTTATGATACATTTTGATTCTTTTTTCTTTTTCTTAAAGAATCATAGTAGAACTTCAGGTTCATACTTTTTTTATAACATAACGTGAGGTTATGATATTGATTTTTAAAGAATCATATTAGAACTTGAAGTTCTAATTATATGTTTTTTTTCTTCTTTAACATAACATGAGGTTATGTTATTTATGTCTGATTTATGCATGTAAAATATAATATGGAAGATAGACCTTTCATTCTTTTCATTATGGACTATTTTCTATTTTCAATGAATGTAATTTGGAGATACTCAATTTTATTTTGAGTCATGATTACAAAATGATAACCATTGCATTTCATATCTTTAAAATTTGATAGATTTCTCCTTGATCTACTTTAATACAACGCAACATTTATTTTTAATTTTGTACATTTAGGTAACACAACGCAGGCTTTGCCAGAGCCTTCACTCAAGCTGCTAGTACCGCATGATAAAACTTGAGGTTTTTTCTTTTTTTTCTTTCTAACATAACACGAGGTTATGTTATTGATTCTTTTAATTGAATCAAATTAGAACTTGAGGTTCTTAAAAGATACACAATAACTTAAGGTTATTGTATTTTAATTCTATTCATTATAATAAAACTTGAGGTTTGATTATGAATAAATATACTCATAACATAAGGTTATGATATCTTTTATTCTAATAGATCTTGAAGATCTTATATATAAAAAAAGACAATGTTTTATTATTTGATTATTTATATGTAATCACAATAAAACATTTTTGTGTTCTTGTAAATTATAATAAGAGTTATAAAACATAAACATAGGTTATGAATCATAAATTTAAAATAAATAAAATACAACTAATAACCTTATAATACTTTAAACACAATCAATCTAGTCATGAATTGAAGTAGATTATTATTATTATGTCCTTGTATTAAGAGATTTTTTATTTTTTTATTATTATTTTTTTTAGCACAATCTTGAATTAAGAGATTAACAATATAATAAACTACAATTTTATCCAAGGATGAATATAAACGAGATATGTAATCACTTGCACTTTTAAACAAAGTAAAACTTAATTATGTTAACTTATTTTGTGGTTAAATACAGATCCACATCTCAAATTATAATCGGAAAATTTTGATATCGATACCGATGATACATGAGTTTTGAATCTGCCCTTTAACCACCAAATATGGATGACTCAAATTCAACAACATTATGAATTGCATAATAATATAGATGTTAATCTTCAAAACCTTTTTCTTGAGCAATAAAATTACGAATTTTATACCTTTCCATCTCTTGAGCAATTGAATTTTATACCTTTCTATCTCTTGAGCAAATTTTTGTATCTCATAACAAAAAAATTAAGATCAACAATGACTTCAATGGTTCATTCATCATCTTTACCTTTTTTTTACTTTCGAGGTTATCATGGTGATAACGTATTATAAAATAATAAAGAAGAACACATGAATAAGAGAGGAAGAGAGAATTCTTATTGATTGATTGGTAATTCCAAGATGTTACAAATGGGTACTATATATATGCTAGAAGAATACATGTCAAACCCTAATAGCCTAATAGAGATAAATGTTGAATATACATAAGCCCAACAATATTTACAACAGTAACATCTCTTAGTTAAATTATGTGAAAAGTATTAGTTGAAACTTACATGTATATGTCTATAAGCATCAAAAACTCACTCTCATATTCGGCCACCGTTCCTCTTTGCAATAGCTTAGAAAGTGCGTATCTCGCTTTTCGATCGCTTCCCTCCGATGCCATGAACAATAACTCAAAAAAATAAATTGATAAATAGTAACCGATGAACAGTAACCGATGAATAGTAAATGCGATGAATAGTAACTGGTGAACAGTACCGTGGATAGTGATCGATGAACAGTACCATTGAATAGTACCCGATCAACAGTATTTTTTTTTGGAACTTTAAATCGAAACCTTCTCAACGAGAGCTCTCAATGAAAGCACCAGTTGATACGACCCGGTTAAAGGTTATATCGGGATAGGGCACCACTTCAAGCGTGGTTTCCTTGGGGGAAAACTTAGTTTACCTGTTTTGGTAAGTTTTTAAGCATATTGAAATTGGATGAGGGTTGGACTGTGATGGGGAAAATCAACCCGTATGAGATTCTTTCATTATGTGGTTAGTAATTTTTAAATTTTGATTTAAGTTGATTCTCTTAATTAGGGTGGCTAAGGTTACGTTTTTAGGGTTTATGTTATCTGTCATTGTTGGGTGTTGCTATGTTGATTGGTGTTTGACTATACTCAGCTTGCTTGCATATGAATCTTGATATACGGTTGTAAATAGTATTATCACATTTCATGATTTGGTTTTTACTTGAAATTAAGACTTATGGTTGCAGCTTGCTTATACTTTTACCATTAAGGTGGGTTCACCTTTTAATTTGCTCTTGCTGCGTTCGGTGGACTGATGGTCGAGTGCGAGAATCTCTCGCCTCGGCAACCTCCACCAACATATTGTTGGTTTGTAAATACTTTGATTTATGGACTGATTTTGTTGCTATTGATGGTGTTGCTATCATATTTGAGCTTATCCGTATCTCGGCGGGGAAAATACTTAGATTTGCAGCCATGGCGGGTTAGCCATACACGATGGCTTTTTATATGAATGAATTAACATTGGCGCTTGGAGAAGAGACACAGAAACAAAATGGTCGGCTGGGTCAGGCTATGCTGGATCGGGTTTTTAATATATTTAAATGCGCTTGATCGGGTTTTTAATATAAAATGCAACAGGAGCCAAATAAATGTATATAGCGTGCTTATGTTTGGAACGGTTTTGCTTTGAGGAATGTCATAAGGGTTTGTGATTCTAACGTAATCAATACACGTGGGAGTGACAACACCCTTATCGTGTATCTAGAGGCTTATCTATTATTTTATAAAGGCGATGATGACCAAAAACAAACTAACTCATGGCTAGGCTGTCTTTGCGGTATGTAGCCGTGATGGTTTCGTCTGAGCCACTATTTTATTTTAAATATATACATTTACCAGGCTCCTTTGGAATTTTATATTAAAAACCCGATCCAGCCCCGACCCATGGGAACATCAGTACTTCTGATATGCTTGAACCCTTGAATTAGCTCTAGCTGCGTATGGTGGATGGATGGTTGAGTGGCAGAATCTGTCGCCTCAGCAACGTCCCCAAATTCATACGTAACAAAGCTGGCTTCAGGTTAATGGAAAAGAGAATTTGTATAACTGACGAATCGAACCTGTCGGTTTCTTAATTTAGTTGTACACGTGCGACGCTGTACAGTTACTCTTAACAAGGCTATGATGACTTCACATGGTTTTTGGTACCGTTTAAAACATTGTTCACTAACACACAAATTATTGCAGCAGCATATTTACTTAGTATAATGACATCGATCTGGAAAATATTGGCAAAGTACATAATCGGTTTGCAGTCATGGCGCGGCAAATTATTTGACTCGCAGCCATGGACTGCGTCCACCCCACGAGTTGCTTAGGCTTATAGTGCGCTTAACTTTGAGTGGACATCGTTTCCATTATAAAAAATTGTGCTCACTTACCCTGTTTCTAATCATACCATCATCTCATTGTGGCTACAGGTACTACGTGTATTCAGCATTTTTTTAATATAGGCGATGATGATAAGCTTCTACAATTGTGTTTTGTGAGCCACAATTTACAGCACCCGTATCTTGGTTGGACAGCCACACTTCGATTGTGGTTGCAGCCATGGCGAGTGTTCCAGGTGGTTCCTACACAAGCAGAGCCTTACAATATAAAGTTACGCTCTTTTCTGCTCTCATAAATACGCCGTTTGAGCATGCTATTTGCTGTCAGAAAGGGGTTTCAGTGCCTGATTTTGCTGTGATAAACGGGGTTTTGTGTGTGCTCTGTGCTGTCATAAATTGGGTGCTCTAAAAAGCTTTTTGGCTCTCGCAAATAGGGCGTCTCATCACGCTATTTCCTGTCAAAATAAGGGTTTTAGGGTCCGATTGTGATGTCGCATTGAATCAATATTTTGTTGTCCTTCTATCCCCCTGATTATTGGTTTACTGCCACTATAATATAGAGCAATTAAGAAGTTGCAAAACCTGATTTTACATGACCAACACTCATTATAATATTATAACTAAAAAAAGAAGTTAGTAATTATACATTCTCCAAAACAGCACTTGCTTACCCGTCCAAATAACTGAACGCAGGCTTTATAGTGCCTTGAAATCCATGCATGTGGAAACGAGGCCTTTCTTTTTGAGCTTGAGGTTCGTTAATGCATAATGGTATTTTGTATTTCCAAAATACTGAAAATATTTTTCATTGATGTTGTTTTTCTTTTATGCAGACTATTGGCGAGGCATATTATGATGGCCAAGCTCAAAATCAACAGCTTTTGCAGCAATCAACTGATATAGACAATTATAATATTAAGGTCAACTCTTTTAGCTAAAGGCGTTTCTACGGGTGGGTTATAAAGTAGGTCAAATTATTACATGCCGCTAAAAACTAACATGTATAAAAACATTAAAAAGTACTTTAAAAAATATACTCCGGAATACTTCTTTTTTAGCATTGTAATACCTTAAATATGAACCGGCGTATAGTAAGGAAACATTTTATATGGAAAATGGTAAGTTTGTTTATATTTTTTTGTTGCAAAAGTATTGTACACGGACTAGAATCATAAGAGGGGGTTCTTTTGTTTTTAGTTGAAAATGGCACTGATAGCTCACAGGCATCGGTAACTTTTTACGCTGTCACTTATTAACCTGTGTAAAATTGGCGACTCGAATAGGTTGGGTGAATATTGGCAAAGATTAAAACACGTCAAACTAGGCTGACATTTTATTGTCTTAAATTTAGTACTCTAAAGTCAATGTATGTACAGATATTTAATACGGTTGTAAATTCAGACATTGCCTGTTGTAGAGCATGGGCAGGTTATTGCTTTGCTTGACATAGAAAAATGTGTATATGATGCAATTGCAAGCATGGAACAGGCTGCTGAAAAAGGGAAAGCCATAGCAGCTGCTGCTGTTGAGGGTGTTGAAAAGCACTGGGGATCTTCTGTTTCAGGTTACTTGAATTTATTGGCTTATTTTGTTTCAGTTTTAAGCTTCTATAATTATGATATCTTAACTATGAAATACTTCGAAAACCATAACAAAGTATATAACATAGTGATTTGTAACATAAAATGGACAATAAGGATGCATAACGGGTCAAAATTAACTACTCTTACCACCTCTCCTGAATCACTTTTAATTCAAAAATTATAATTTTTGTTTCTTATTTAAACCTATCTATAACTTCGTGTGTCGTGTCAAATAATTTAGCACTTTGTTTAGTGTTTAGAGTCTGTGGACTTGCTGGATCGGTTACTTTGCCTATTGAAACCTAAAAGGTTAACAGAAAAGAGCAAATTCACATAGTATTGTGCATTGGGGCCAAGATTGCCACTTATGCGGCTAAGTATATAGATAACATTAAACTCGATGTTCTTTTCTTTTTTAATCACAGCCGGTTCTGTGATAACAGGCCTCAAGTAACCCATGAGCCAAAACCAAAAAAATGGCAGCACTGATTCATTTCTATCTTTGTTGAATGTTCTCAGGAAGCAAAGAAATCTTTGATCACGTACCTGTCATATGTCCAATCACCTTGGCATACCTTACACACATTGGTTTTGTGCTGGGGAGAAGAGATCCTCCGCAGCGGCCGCCTTGCCGCAGTTGCGCCAGGCGACCTGTTGAACAAGAAAGGAAAAAGGGTGTTCCTTGGAATAAAGAAGAGCATAAGTAAGTTTTTTTTCTTTTCTGATGTGGTGTTTAGAATTTGCTTATTTAAACTTCTTATTGTCTTATTAGATGTAACTGAGTTAAGCACCCTAAATAAATATGAGGTGACATTAGCCATGCTTTAGTCATAAATTTCTAGATGGTGTATGTTTTTATTTTGTTTTATCATAATATATCCATAAAATTGATTAAATCTGACATGGATTATTTGGGAATACGATTACAGATTGTTCCTGTTGAGGCTAAAAAAGTATGGAAAAGGAGAGTGGAGAAACATTTCAAGAAATTTTGTAGTGACAAGAATACCAACTCAAGTAGCAAGTCATGCTCAAAAGTATTTCATCCGACAACTTTCGGGTGGGAAAGATAAAAGAAGAGCAAGCATTCACCGTATAACAAGCGTTAATATTCAAGAAAACCACACTTCACCAGGATACAAAAGACCCACCCCGCCTGGCCTCATTTGTTCTTCCGTACGCACACGGCCCGCGACGGAGAGGGGTTACAAACGCCCCGCAGCGGAGCGCGGGCAAACCCCCTCGTGTGTTTACATGTGTTTATATAAAAAGAAAATAAAAGAAAAACATATCAAGATAAAAAATCTCTCTCCCGGCATCACAGCCTATTCTGTTCTCTACTCTCTACCAGCTTCTGAAACAAGATCAGATTGATCATGCTTCCTCTTCCGCTGGTCGAGCTTCATTTCATCTAGCCTCTCATTCGGCTCACTTCACTACCTTTAGAGAAAAGAGTTACGGAAAAAAACAAAGAAGACTCTCAGATGGCACTTTATTTCCTAACTGTAACAGGATCTGATTCTTTATAATAGTGACCACCTCTTCTTCACATAAAATCATTCGTTCAGAGTCGACAACCTTACCAACCACCCAAAGGCTTATGGTCCGGAGAAAGAGTGAGGGGTTCAGAGCTTCCCCCTAACGAAATCCCAGTGGGAGTAGAAAAGGCCAAAGCGGGTTTCCCCTCAGAATGTTCACCTGTAACAAGAGAAAGATCCCTGTCTATCACAGGGGTATCCGTATACCGTGACCCTACTTCCGAGTTAGAAGGGCCTTCACCCCAAAGAAGAAGCTGACAACTCACCCTGACAGTTGAAGGCTAGAGGAGCATTAAGATTGAGAAATGACAGTCGCGATGACGTTTGTGATAGCGGTGTGTTATACAAAGATTACGTATTGTATAAATGCATGTATACTGGGTACAAATATTTAAAGCGAATACACATATACCATTGTTTATGCGTATTTTTTGTTTATCGGCTATGGTTCAAAAGTAAATTATACTGATTCAGTATAACTCTAACGTATCATACTAAAACGAACATTGAAAGTTGATAACATATATTTGAATGATAACATAATATTTACATTTTTTTACTTTTAAACTATTTCTTTAATATAATGGTAAAAGTTTATGTCGTTCTATAGCTTAAAGCTGATGAGTGTCGTTTATGTAGGGGTGTTGATCGGTTTGGTTATCGGATTATTCGGTTTGTTCGGTTCGGTTAGTTCGGTTAAATTATTTTTTTGGGGTTAAACCGAACCGAACCGAAAACCGAATTTGAATTCGGTTTGGTTTTCGGGTTGACCCGAATTACCCGAACTTTTTAAAAAAAAAGAAAAAAAATACATAATATTTAGAAAAAGAAAATATCTCAAGCTTAAAAAGTGTTTTTTATATTGGGATAAAATTTTATTTATCTTTTTTTACATATAAATATATAAAAAATAAATATATTTACATATATTCGGTTTTCGGTTCAGACTCTTAAACCGATATCCAACCCAAGAACCGAATTCGTAGTTCGGTTCGGTTCGGTTTTGGCAAATTCGGTTCAGTTGTTTTCGGTTCGGTTCGGTTTCGATTTTCGGTTTATTCGGTTTTTCTGCTCACCCCTACGTTTATGGATATCCATAGCCCAAATGTTAGCGATCAAAAATCCATTGCAGCTCAGATAAGGAAAAGGTAAGCTGAGGCCTGTTGGGCACACTTACTAATGGATATATATGAATACCGACTCGTTTTGAAAACTATCTGTTTCTTTTTCCTCACAAAAAGAGGTCGGTGGTTCCTTATTAAAAGCCAAAATCTCATATCTCTCTCTCAGAAAACTTCCTAGCATACGGCGACTTGATTTGAAGGTAATACATATTTTTTGTGTTTCAATCTTATCTATAATTAATTATTAGATTAGATTAGAGGGTTTAAATTTGAATTTGAATTTGGGGATGTGTAAAAGTAGAATCTGTAACACCCATGAAGATGTTCTTCCTGTGGAGTTGCTTCAGCGTGTACAATCTTTGCTGCCCTTAAAAGATGCCGCAAGCACATGCATCTTGTCGAAATCATGGCTACGCGCTTGGTATACCATTCCGAACCTTCAATTTATCCTTCCTGAACCCGATGAGGTGTTTTCGTCTGACGAAAAGAATGAAGAACAATAGGTACAAGAGAGGCTTAAATGTTCGCATTACTACTGTTGGAGAATGATGTCTGTCTCACTCTCTGGTGACATAGTAGAAGAGCAAGAACATACCTGAGTTGGATGTCTGTGTATTATTTTGTATGTCACAGTTACGCGCTGTCCATGATGTTAGACTTTTGAAGGAAGTAGAGCCAATCTCCTAAAGGATGCCGAAAATTGGATCAGACTTGTAGTTTCCAAAAGCTGTCTCAAAGACCTTTCCCTTAATATAAGGGTACACAATGATGATTCGCTTACCACTACTACACAAAGGCTTATATAGATCACTCCATATAATGCGGTTTTGTTAAAAGCCGATCTATATGATGGAAAAAGAGAGGAAGTTTAACAAAAAGAACGTTTATTAAGATAAATACCGATCTATTTAGGATAAAGACACAAATAAACACAAAAAGATCGGCTGCTAACCAAAAAGGCGTTCTAAGTAAGCCTTGTTTTTTCATTTTTGACTAAAAGACGTTCTAATATGTTGAGCGGGGTCATCCTCCTTTTTTATTTTTTGTCTTTGTTTCTTGAATATCCACACTCAGATTATCCTCTGTCCACACAAAAAAAACACCCAAAACCCTACCTACCAAACTCTCCCCTCTTGTTCTTCTCTGATGCAACCGCCGCTCCACCCGAACCTAACCCCGATCATAGCCCTACTCATCTCTGTCGCCGATGTAACCACCGCTATAACAACCACCATCTCCGCCGCTCACATCAACAACAAAAATTTCCCCCAGTTTCACACTCTATCAGTATTCTATGCCATTGAGGTTGTAGAGCAAGCTTCTAGTATTATGCTAATTTTAGAGTTGTGTGTTGTCGATTCTGTCGATGTTTTGTATGATGGAAATATTGATTGGTTATGTGTGTTTTGTTTTTTTTAGCCATGAGGATTGTGACTTGTTTGGATGTAATTAATGAAATTGTATTGTAGGTAATAATTTGGGGCTTTTGTGATTGTTATGACGTTTTTTGTGTATGCTTAGAAGGTGGGTGTTTGTGATGGCTTATAATTGCGCTTATGGCTTATTGGTTTTCGGCTTAATGTTTCATAACCTCAATTTTTATGGCTTGTTTTATTTTTTTGGTTAGATAATACCTTCATCTTATTGACATTTAGACCTGATAATCTTTTATATAAGTCTGCCGGAAACGTTTCAATCAAGCCACAAAAAGTGAAGCTTATGGAACATAACATGTTTGGTTGTTGGCGTTGTTTCATATTGCCCAAAACTAAATACGCGTAACTAATGATGTTTCTTAACAATGTTTGTTTTCTTGCGTGGGTACGGTGTCAGGTGTTGATAATGGAGCAGCTAAGGAGATTGGAATGGCTGTTGTTTCAGCCATCACCAAATCAAGGGGCATGGAAGTCGCCGGAGCCGTTGATTCATACCTTGTTGGAGAAGACATCGGGAAGGTAAAAATATGATTCTATTGCAGAAACAGCACAACAAATGTAACATAAATAAATGTTTACTTGGAGCACGTTTCAATCTTGTCGAAGACAAAAGGACTATATTGAGCTTGATACAATAATTTACTTATGTTAAAATGATCGTTTTAACATTTCGAAAAGTTAAGATTTATGATTCTTATATTAAAGTTTACGATTTGTCGTTCAAGGTTTGTGGCATGGAAGAAGCTCTAGAGATACCAATTATCAATGACTTGACAATGGTACTAGGTTCCATATCTCAGGTAACGTATCTGTTGGTAGTCATATACAGTTTACGACATTGTTTGTTTCTTAAGTGGATAAAGTCATATACTACGTACTTGTTTTGAACTATAGCGCCAAAATACATGTAATATGTAGTTTATGACAATAATAATAAATTACTTATATTGTTATACAGTCTGATCTGCAGACGGATGTATTGTGTGCCGATCAGACTTATGTCACTATGGCTTATTTAATTTGACAAAAAAGTATTTGAGCTTAAACACTTGTCATTGACATCTAATTTTTTATAGCTCAAAAATGATTAACAATATGTTACACAAGGGCATGTACAGGGTGCTTTTTGTAGCGTTCCAGTAAAAGATATTGTTAGTCTTTTGGTGATGTGAGTTTAAGGCCATGTACAGAGTGCTCTTTGGCTCAAATACATGTTTCAGAAAGTGAGAAAACAATGCACAGTTCATACGCCAAACTACAGCCCCTCGTATTTAAGATGTTCTTTGGCACATAAAGAAAGATTTTGCAAAAAAAAAGAAAAAAGAAAATACCAGTAGGCTAGTCCTAGCAACACTAGGCGTAGTGATTTAAATGCAACGTGATCAAACCGATCATTATGATTGTGTTAAGGAAACACTTTACACACGTCTCGTGGCTTAGTGATTTAAATGCTGATTGCAAAAAACGATTGCATATTAAGTTCAGACGTGTGCGTAAACTTTTTGTTAACATCAATATTGTATATTATATGATGGCTGAAATCATAAGGCAACAGTCTCAGTCTCTGATGTGCTTGGATACAATACATATAATTATTACACTGGACTGAAAGAAGCGACTGCTGATTTTGCAGATATATTACGATTTACGAGTACTATTCTTGTAGGCCTATTGTTTGCTTGCTTGTTCAAGGTATGATCTTTCAGTTTCCTTATATGTTGGTTTTTATAGATTAGATGATTAGATTTAAAATGTATTTGCATTTCATATATACACAACAGGAATCTTGAATTACTAGAAAGATATGGAGACAGGTGAAGCGATAGAAGATCAGTTTTCAAAGCTGCTTCCTTGTTTTCATACAGACACAAGGATTGGGATTATTGGGGCAGGCCCGAGTGGCTTATCGGCTGCTTATACACTATGTAAACTTGGTTACATGAATGTGACTGTTCTAGAGAAACATCATTCCGTACGAGGCAAGTGTGAAAACTGTATCAACTGTCGGCTTGTTTTTCTCTACAACTGCAGCAAGTGGGATTGAGATTTTTAAAGTAGATAGCACATCATACCTCATCTTCGGAAAGCAAAATGAGTTTTGAATGGACATGTTGCTCAATTGAATCTGTATTTGGATAGTTTATTGGCGTTGTGTTTGTTGAAGCCACTTGGTTTCGGATAGTAGTATGTTGTTATTTGTTGCAGCCATTTGTATGAATATTTATTGTATTTGGTACCAGTGAAAGGAAAAGATATGCATTCCGATGAAAAATGGGATTTTTTTTTGTTAAAAAGATCACTTATAAAGAACGGCTCTTATGTATTAACCGATCTAATTATGATGTTAATACGATCAGTTATCAACCGATCTATTTGTGTTTCCCTTAAATAGATCACTCTTCAGACTTGTAGTTTCCAAAAGCTGTCTCAAAGACCTTTCCCTTAATATAAGGGTACACAATGATGATTCGCTTACACTGCCAAATGAGTTGTTCTCTAGTCAAAATCTTATTACCATCAATGTAACTAATTGTATCGACATTATTCCACTCCGGATTGGTACCAATCCTGTCATTAACTGTGCGTCTCTACGTGTAATTGACTTCGAGTGTGTCATTATAACCCAAGACATATTTCATAACTTGTTATCTACCTGTACCTTACTTGAGAAGATTAGACTTTTTTGTTGTGAGGGCTTGAAGAATGTTAAGGTCAAACACCTTCTTCGTCTTCGCGAATTGGATATTGAATCGATAGAAGAGGATGATTTTTGGGAGATCAATAATGTGTTGGAATGGAATGGAATAAGACTGATATTAAAGATGTGCAACTCAAAAATCGTTATAATGGAAAGTGGGAAGCTCTAACAAGTTCTTGGAAAAGCGTTCTTGACACACTCCCTGGTAACCTTGAGTGCAAACTAAATTGGGTTTCTCAATAGAATGTTTGATTCAATTTTCTGATGTAATATTGCAGATTTGCAACTTTCTATTTAAGTTATTTTGTTTTCTGCACTTTATTGTAATAATATTTGATGCTTTTGATCTGCAACATCATTGGGTTGCATGCATGACACCATTAACATTGGAAAATAAATTTGTCAACTCTTTTTTCTAATAAGGTACGTATGTCCTGAATATCTCATGTTTGATGCTGGCACATTTAGTCAATGTAATTTCTTAGTTACTTTCTGGTATTAGGCTTCTTTTTATCTGAACTAGCTTAAAAAGATTCATAGTCTTCATCTTTCTCTTCCTCAAATACGTCACCCAAATCAGATACACTGGCAGTATGCAAATGTGTCACAACGTTATCAAGCCCATGACAATAAGAAACACACCTTTCTTTCACATCAGTAGATGGGATAGGTATTATTAGTCCAACCTTTTCCCCACCGTACGAAGGCGACAAATCCACGTCTCCAACCTCAGATTGTGACAAGTCCCCATCTCCTTTACCATATCTACTGCCATTGTCACGCAACTCAAAAATCGTTATAATGGAAAGTGGGAACCTCTAACAAGTTCTTGGAAAAGCGTTCTTGACACACTCCCTGGTAACCTTGAGTGCAAACTAAATTGGGTTTCTCAATAGAATGTTTGATTCAATTTTCTGATGTAATATTGCAGAATTGCAACTTTCTGTTTAGGTTATTTTGTTTTCTGCACTTTCTTGAAATAATATTTGATGCTTTTGAACTGCAACATCATTTAGTTTGCACTCAATTTAACATTGGAAAATAAATTTGTCAACTCTTTTTTCTAATAAGGTACGTATGTCCTGAATATCTCATGTTTGATGTGTTTTACCAACGTATGTTGAGGTTTTTATTAGGAACGAACTAATGCCACTACAACATTAACCGCTATCCCTAGCGACATTTTGGGGGTTTCCCGGGCGACTTGTCGCTGGGGATACCTTTCCGTGGCGACTTGTCGTTGGGGACTGATGCGGTTTAAGAAAATGGAAGGTCAATAATAAATTCTTATTTTATTAAGTTTGATAATAAATTGTGATTATGATAGTATTTAATTTCTAATCAGTTATAAATTTAGGGAAAATGAAAGGTCTCTAGTTTTCCTATAAATATTAGATCTTTTCTTTGTATTGGAATATCTTTGAGTTTTAATAATAAAAGCTTTGCTTTGTTCTTGGCGGTTTGCTAAGATTCTCTTAATAATCGGTATTCGTTTGAATCAACGATTGTTGGAGTTTGCCTGATTATCGGTATTCTTTTGAATCAACGATAGTTGGAAGATTGTTTCTGGTATTCATTGGAATCAACAGATTCAATTTGTGTGTTATCCCGTTCTATTCACTACATCAGTTGGTATCAGAGCCAGGTTCCTGATTAAAATGCCTCCAAGGAGAACTAGGAATATTAATGATGTCTATGAGCGTATTATGGCAAGAATGAAGGAGCGATTAGATCAGTTTGTTGATCAATTTTCTAATCGAATGAATGATATGATGAATCTAAGAAGATGTGGGGATCGTAACGGTCGGAGAAGCGAAGATGAAGAGTTAGGAAATCCATTCTTTGAGGGTGATTGTTCATCTTCTAATGAATGGGGAGATCATGGTGTGGCAGGTGACGATTATGAAGGAGCCCCAGTATTTGATGATGATTATGAAGAAGCTCCAATATTTGATGATGATCAATTTGAAGAAGAATCGATGCCGGTTTATGATACCGATATTGAAGATGTCATTGGTGAGGAAGAAGAAAACATGGAAGATATTGTAGTTGTGGCTAATGATCTTTGCTCTTCAATGATACAAACTACTTTAAGTGTTGATTTTTCAAAAAACATAAATTCAAACCCTCATGAGTTAATTTGGTCGCAAAAAGGTAATTTGGTCGAGGTTAGTATTTTAATTGGCAAAAAATATCAAGAAGGGTATTTGAAAGCTAAACCCATGGATGATAAGTTGGGTTTTAAAACGATCAAAGTTCGAGGTCGAGTCATTATAAAGAAAGGGAATTTGATGCAAGGGATACAAATTTGGATGCTACGAGTACAAGGGACGAGTGAGGCAAACTCGAGGACGAGTTTTTTTTAAGTGGGGGAGAATGATGCGGTTTAAGAAAATGGAAGGTCACAATAAATTTCTTTAATTTTATTTAAGTTAGACAATAAATTGTGATTAGGAAAGTATTTAATTTCTAATCAGTTATAAATTTAGGGAAAACGAAAAGTCTCTAGTTTTCCTATAAATATTAAGACTTTTCTTTGTATAGATATCTTTGAGTTTGATAATAAAAAGCTTTTGCTTTATTCTTGGCGGTTTTTGCTAAGATTCTCTTAATAATCGGTATTCGTTTGAATCAACGGTTGTTGGAGTTTGCCTGATTATCGGTATTCTTTTGAATCAACGATAGTTGGAAGATTGTTTCTGGTATTCGTGTGAATCAACAGATTCAATTTGTTATCCCGTTTTTCACACTACATCAGTTGGTATCAAGAGCCGAAGTTCCTGATTAAAATGGCACTCAAGGAGAACCAGGAATATTAATGATTGTTTCCCATGAGGTTATTATAGGCAAGATTGGACGTTTTGCGATTAGATAGTTGGTTGATCAATTTTCTAATCGAATGATTTGATATAGATGAATCTAAGAGATGTGGGGATCGTAACGGTCGTGAGCAGCGAAGACGAACGAGTAGAAATGTTCTCATTGAGGGTGATTGTTCATCTTCTAATGAATTGGGAGATCATGGTGTGGCAGGTGATGATTATGAAGGAGCCCCAGTATTTGATGATGGTTATGAAGAAGCTCCAATATTTGATGATGATCAATATGAAGAAGAATCGATGCCAGTTTATGATACCGATATCGAAGATGTCATTGAGGAAGAAGAAGTATTTATCGAGAAAGGAAGATTTGGTGGGAAAGAAGACAACATCGAAGACGTCGTCGTTATGGCTAATGATCTTTATTCTTCAATGATCCAAACTACTTGTGTTAACTTTTCAAAAATCATAAATTCAAACCCACATGAGTTAATTTGGTTTCAAAAAGTTAATTTGGTCGAGGTTAGTATTTTGATTGGCAAAAAATATCATGAAGGGTATTTGAAAGATGCACCCATGGATGATAAGTTGGGTTTTAAGACGATCAAGGTTCGAGGTCGAGTCATTATAAAGAAGGGAAATTTGATGCAAGGGATAAAAATTTGGATGCTACGAGTACAAGAGACGAGTGAGGCAAAAAATAAAAGGCCCACCCCCCCCCCCCCCCTCCCCCCCCCCCCCCCCACCCTCCCCCCCCCCCCCCCCCACCCTGGGGGTTTTTTAAGTGAGGGGAATGATGCGGTTTAGAAAATGAAGGTCTCAAAAAATCATCATAAATTGTGATTAGAGAAAATATTTAGTATCAGTAATTAAATATAGGGAAAATGATAAAGCGTCTCTAGTTTTCCATATTATTAAAAAGGTAGATAAGAGCTTTTCTTTGTAATGAAATTATATCTTTGAGTTTGATAATAAAAAGCTTTTGCTTCTTTTCTTGGCGGAATTTTGCTAGATTCACTCCAATAATGGTATTCGTTCCTGATATCATAACGATTGTTGGAGTTTTGCCTGATCTATCGGTTTCGTTTGAGTCCAAACGATTGTTGGGAAGATTGTTTCTGGTATTCGTTGGAGATCAACGATATCATATTGTGTGTTCCTGTTGTATTACGCTACATCACGTTATTTGTTAATTACAGTAGTTGACTCATAAACAAAAGCAACAGCAGAATAGTCTAATGTTTCAACCCGATAACCCGACTGACCCGACCCGACAAACCCGTAACCCGATTAACCCGAACCCGACACACCCGAAATCTTATAGGGTCGGGTTGCGGGTTAGTTTTTTCTAAGCCAGACCCGACTTAACCCGACCCGACTCAACCCGATTACCCGATAACCCGACCCGATAACACCCCTAATTACAAATAGTCCAAGAAATTTAAGTTTTACTAACTATAACATTATGCAGCAGACCCACAATTTGTTAGAGGGAAGGGTTTCTAGTAAATTACAGAGGTATATTGGGCAACGAAACGTTTCATGCATATCTATAACTGTAGCCATTGGGCTTTTCTAAATAATTTAACACTAAAAAAATAGAAATTTTCAGGTCTTATCGGGTTGACCCGCCAACCCGATAACAACTTTTTTTTAACCCTAACCCGACCCGATAAGCCTATCGGGTTGTCGGGTTCGGGTCATATCAACCCGACTAAAGTTTTTGACCCGATTTAACCCGACCCGATAAGCCTTATCGGGTTCGGGTTTGGGTTCGGGTCGGGTCAACCCGACCCTACTGACACCCCTACTTGCCTAGATACCGTGGTGTTTATGACTAGGGTATTGATATGTACACATAGAAATTTGATTTGTACACATAAAAGAAGTTGTAAAATGTCTATTCTACCCTAATGTGCATTGACGGATTGACCTATTCTTTATTATCTTCCTCTGTAGAAAAAAACTACCTTTCGTTCTCCGATTCCCTTTCATATCCACCGATCTAAAATTCACAATCCACCTATACTGAGACTTAGAATGTTTGAAAAATAAATCATTGTTCCATTAAGCGGTTTATGTTTTATCTTTGGCTCTAATATTTTAATTTAATAATTAATTTAAGACATCACATATCTTTGTAATAAGTATATTTAAATTCAACATCGACTGGGTTGTTAACATTAGGTGTAAATGTGTAATTTATTTTTAAGCAATAACATCATTGGTGACTTGACGGTTGTTTATTTCAACCGAGACGGATTACGAGCAACTCAGCTTACTAAGACCATTCGATGGTTTCGTGACAAAATTTGTTCATCAAAGTTGTTTTAATTTTTTCAAACTTGCTCCATTTTTTAATCCTATAGCAGGCAAAAGCCATGTTTTTAAAAACCCTTTTCACTTTTTCAGTATTTCTTTTGACAATTGTATTTATATATGATTGTTGTGAATTGTTATTATTTGATCTTCCAATGGAAAAACAGGGAAAGAGGAAGAGAATATTTCTTTGTTTAGATGGAGAAATACATAGAAATACAAAATACATATAGGGGTAGAATAGACATTTTACAACTTCTTTTATGTGTACAAATAAAATCTCTATCTGCACATATCAATTCCCTTATAAAAATTGTTATTTTAAACATGTATCCGTCGATTATTCAATGATCAAATGTGCATTCAATTACTAAACCTCCACAGTTCAGCTCTGTGACGTATATCCATGTAAATAAATATATAAGAATTATGATAAAATCAGTAACTATGATCAAATAGAAGAGAATGATGTTTCGCTCAATTAAGTAAACGTGCATGGTTGTATATGTACATAAATAC
>BQNB010017028.1:2007-70644 GCA_026074375.1 Tanacetum coccineum | reverse complement strand
AAAAGCTAAAATAGCTAAAAGGGGTAAACTAATCTAAATAAGCTTAAAAGTCTAAAGGCTTAAGGCCTAATAAGCTGTGGGAAGCTTATTTTGGCAGAAAAGCTTAAATAAGCTTAAAGAGGCTAAAATGCTTGAAACTAGGACAAATAAGCTAGAGATAGGAAATAAGTAAACTAAAACTATCTAACCTAACCTAAAAACTCTTGGGAAACAGTTAGAGCTTATGGAATAAGCTGAATAAGCTAAAATCAAAAATTAAGCAATCCCTCAGCCTAAGGGGTTCAAAAACAGCCAATGGGCATGTTTGGACTTGAAAATAAGCACACAAATAAGCTTTTCAAAGGCTGAAAATCAAGGAACTTAAATAAGAGCTTATAAGCTCTTAAAATAAGCTAAAGACTTGGGCTTAATTTGGCTTAAAGGCTGAGAAAAGTGAGCCCAAAGTTCCCCCTTTGCACCAGGGGAACTTTAAGGCAAGACTAAAGGGCTTATTTGACAGCTTATTTTAAGCTGTCAAATAAGCTCTAAAATCACAAATAAGCTCAAACAGATTGAGTTCTATAGCCAAGGGGCTTGTGCACCAATTTTGAGCTTTTGAAAATTAATTTTACTTGCTTAATTTTGATTATGAAAAAGGTATTTGGGGCCTTTTCGCAAACTGTGGTTCTAAAGAACATTGTGGATTAGACCCGCCCCCCTCAACAAAGTCAAGGAACAAAGCCTTTTGACAATGCCCTTTTTTGTGACACTAAAACACCCCTTTTTATCCTTAAACTCAAACCACAAGTGCTTAATCAAATAAGCACTTGTGGGATTCTAAAACTGCACATTTAAAAAAAGAGGTTTTTAGAAAACTTGGAAAACATTTTTTTCAACTAAAAATGTTTTAAAAACAGCTAAGAGTGACCCCTTTAAAACATTGCGTAATTTGTCCATGTTAACCATAACCCATGCCAAAACCCTTTTTGACCCGTTTTGGTCTTGTGCCAAACACCCCTTTATCTCAAAACTGTCAAACAAAAGTGGGATTAAAATCCATTTTTAAGCTAAAACTTAAAAAACCTTTTATCTACTCCTACTTATTTTAACCTACTTAAGCTATTTTAAAACTAAAAATACTAGCTTATTAAGGAAAATAAGCTAGTTTCTCAGCTAGCTTATTACCCTATTATGACAATTTTTAAGAGATAAGCTAATATAGAACAAAATTATGCAATAAAAAAAACTCACAACAGCCAAATAACAACTCTAAACTAATGCATTTGTAAAGATAAAAGGCAAATAAGCTAATTCCTTAAGCTAAAAGATAAGCTAAATGAAAAAAAATGAAAGTATGAGAATTGGAACCTTGGATTTTGTTGTCTCAGAAACAAGGCCACTCTTTCTGAGTGAGTGGCCTAGAAAACCTGTCCTAATGGCCCTTGCCTCTATTCCCTGAGCAATAAGCTCAATAAGCTCTTGGGAGCTTATTACTTCAAATGGCTTCCAAATTGCACTCAAGAGGACATTTATGAGCTTAATTCAAATTAAAACAATATGAAAGGGCTTATAACAAGTTATGAGCTAAATTAGAGCTTAATGGCAAGAATAAGCTCTAATGAGCTTATTGAGAGCTTATTGAGTAAAAATGACTTAAATTTTCATTAAAACTGAAAATTTCAATTGCATAAAGGACATTAACATAAAAACACTTAAAACTACAATAAAAACTTAATAAAACTTGAATACAACTTGGAATGAAAACTGAATATTTGCCACAATGGCTTACAAGGCTTATTTATAGCCGAAAATCTACACTAGGCCTTCTCTTTCTTTCTTTTCTTGCTGTGCTTGTTTGTAGACACACAAACACAGGTGTGTTTGTTGTGTGAGAGTGTTAAAAGCTCTAATCTTGACCCTTCAATCTTTAAAATCAATCTTGGCCATCGAATTTGGTCTTGGGGGATGTGGGATTGCCAAGTTGGCAATTTTATGGCTGGGAAAGGTAGTGGAGGAGGGGGAAGGTGGGTATCCATGGTGGAATTGGGTTTACAGGGTAAAAGGAGGTTGAACACCCCGTGAGTGTGTTTGAGAGGGAAAAAGGGGCGGGAAAAAACGTTTGAGGGCTGTTACAGAGTGGGGTTTTGTGGTTTTGGCAAAAATAGCCCCTCATGGTTTATTGTTTCATCACACAATCGGTCCTTGTGGTTAAGTAACTTTTGGGGACTTGGCAAAACAAGTCCCCAAGAGTTATATAACTCTTTTCAAATTTCGTCCTTTTGGAGTACAAGTTAGGGGGGTTGGCAGTTTTGCCCCCCTACTTGTTACTTTGAATAAATTGCAAAATAAGCCCTTGTCTTCTCTTTTTCTCTTTTCTCCTTTATGTGTTGGCAGTTTTGCCCCCCCATTGTTACTTTGTATGAATTGACAAAATTGCCCTTCAGCTTTTATTTTCCTCTATTTTCTTCTTTATAAATAAGTTTAGGGTTTGGCAATTTCAGCCCCTAGACTTATATTTCTTTGACTTTAGCCCCGGGGTTGACTTAGGTTGACTTTGAAGTGATCATTGCCTAAACAAACATACCTTAATCATTTGATTGAATCATCTTTGCTTTCGTTATAACATTTGATATATGCAAGATTTGGTTAATTTGATCTGTGACAATCTTATTAACCTTAGCATCTTAATTACAAACTGTGAAAATTTCAATTCCCGTGGAATGACATGGACTTACCTAAAGCTATACTATACACGAACGAGTATACTTCCCGAGTGTTGTGTTTTTAGTAAAAATCGGTATTTCTAGTATTATAAATTTAAAGCTTGTAAAACACACATCAGTCTCCTACTATAGACTTTAATCTCTGGCTTTGGTGTTTCAACTGACTTAGAAGTGGTTTCCTTAAGATGCACTATTTTCTTGGGAGTGATTCTAGTTAAAGGGCACGAACTATCAACTATAGTGAAAAATCTTCCTGTTGGTTTCTATTTATATCCTACATCAGTGAACACTTTACCCGTAGGTTTCCAAGCTTTTCTCATTTTCTTTCTTTTAGATTTAGATTTTGAACGCACATTCACATTATTCACAATATCAATAAGACACATATCATGATTAGCATCAAACAATCATTTGTTACAGATAGCACACATAGATTCAAACCTAGCATTTCTCACAGAATGCTTAACAAGTGCATTACTGATAAGTTCAGAAATAGAATTCATCTTATTCAAAATATATTTAACTTTCCTAAGGTGGTCTTCTACTTTATTGTTCTGATTGATACGTGGTGGTCGCGTGATCCTATTATTCTTTGTATTGCCTGAATGCTTTGATCTGCTAGCACTAGTAGTAGGTTTTACTCCTGTAGAAGTCAACAAAGGCTTGTTAGAATTGTTGGTTTAAAGAAAATCAGTCTGCTTAGGAATCTTGTTTGATGATGTGACAGGTTCAGCAAATCTAACTATTTTGTCCTTATTGATCAGTGTGACGGTAACTAACTTCCTACTAGATTTTGGTGAACTAGGGCATATCTGAGAGACATAGACTAACAATTCCAGAACATGTTTTGTAAACATGCAAGCAGATTCTAATATAGGTTCACTAGGATTCTATGTTCTAGCGCTTTCTACAAATCCACGAAGAGTGTCAGTATATTCTATAGTCTTGTCAATGTAAACCTCATGGGCATCCCTATTGTTCTTAAGGCTAGGAGAAATAGGTTTTATGTCAAGCTTGAAAATTCCTAGAGCAAGAGTGGCATTAGGTTTTGAAACCGTAGTATTAACAGCATTTTTCCCTTTAAGTTTCCTTAATTCATTTTTCAATGCTGTAATAGCAAAAACCTTTTCTTGAAGTTGATCATTTAAATCTGAATTTTCAACAGACTTTGCATTTATTTGAGCAATTAAAGAGTCACGATGTTCTTTTGATTGAACACGTGTCTTTCCAATTGAGTCAAATTTGTCTTTGAAAATTGATTTCAAATGCTCTCGTTCTTTTCTCAAATTTTCATTTACCGAAAGTAATTTTGCCACACTATGTTCCAGTTCAATGTTGATTGTTTCAATCTCATCAATATCTTTCTTTACATTTTCCACACTATCTTTTTCACTCAAAGATTTAATTCTTTCCTTCAACTTTCTAATGACTGTATCCTTCTCTTGTGACCGAGCTTTCAATTCATTTATTTTAAATAATTGATTAAATGTGGAAGCATTTAGGTTTTCACCAGAATTTTCCCTTTGAAAAATCTCTTGATTAAGTTGAGTTGCTAATTCCAATGAAATGCAATGTTTTTCTAAATTTGAATAACTTTTGACAAGTTTATCGTAAGCCTCATTTTCAACAAAATCTTTCTTTTTGAAAAGCTCAATCTCAAGTTCTAGACACTTATTGCAATCATTCACACATGACTTATTCACATCACAAATATCCACAGAATTCGCAACAATATGCATAATTTCTTGAGATATGATTTGGTTTAAGAGTTGATCATTATCAATCCTAAGTTATTTGATTTGAATTTCAAAAACGTTATTCTTTACAGAACACTGATCAACAGCGGCCTCCATTTAGTTAAAAACAGTTTGAACTTTAGTAATTTTATCTAGAAGAGTTTTATCAAACGCATTAAATGTGTCTTTTAAAACTTTTAAAAATGGAATTATTTCAGTTAGAAAACACTCTTTTATATGTTCAAAACCCCAAGACCCCGCTATAATAGCATCAGATGTTAGTCTCTTTTTCACCACTTTGTCAAAATTGGCCAGTTGATATTTTAGCTTTTTAATTTCATTTACCAAACTTACCTTAGGAAGTTCACTAGGAGCTTCGATTCTAACAGGTGTATGTGACGTAACGGGTGTTTCAGAAAAAGATGAATGTTTTAACCAGAAAGCTTGTTCTGCAGACAATTCTTTTTGAGTGACAAAACGTTTTCCAAAATCTTTTTTAATCTTATTCAATTTTGAATAGTCAATTGGTGAAATATTAATCTTATTTTCTATTGAAATTGGATCATTTTGTTTATCAAGCATCTTTGATCGACTCTCTTCTTCCAAAATCAATGTCTCTTCATCATCATTCACAGAAATCACAACATGTTCTTTAGCAATAATACTACCATCATATAATGTTGGTTGAATCCGCTGAGCCTTTTTAAGATGGAACGGATTTTGATAACCAAGAGCTTGTTTGTGAGTGTCATCATAAAAAACTTGTGGTTTCGTTAGCATATGCATTGCTTGCGTGGATCGATACATCTTACAAATGATATTCTCCAGTTCTTTATTTTGTTTTTCCAAAATAATTTCCTTGTCAATGTACTTAAACTCTTTTTCTTTAGACTCTGTTTTGAAAACAGTTAATGTTTTTGATAAAGACTCATTTTCTTTGACATTATTAGAAAGAGTTTCTTGATCTCCTGCTGAAAAGCCGCAAGCTTTGCATTTCTATCGCGAATTAAATCATCCTTTTGAAAATCTATTAATTTTTCCCTTTGATTCAAATCTACATTAAGTCTTTGTTCAAAAATGGTGATTCGTTCTTTGTATCTCTCAAGCTCAGTGGTTAATGATTCATTTACCATTTTATTTGTCTGATTTTCCTTATCTAAATGGGCTACCTGATTAGTCATTTGTTCAACTAAGGATAGCACCAATAAATCATTAGGTGCAGAAGGATTAGTATCCTGAATAACCGCATCTTGTGTCTCTTGCAGATATTGAGAGTACGGAATGATATTACTACCACTATGTATCTCATTATCTTCAAAATCATCAACATGTGTTTGTTCAGAATACTGCATCTCTTGCACAAATTAATTAATTTTATCATTCGGATAAGAATCGGAATATGTTACCTTAGAGAGAACTTCAGGATCAGAGCTTGAAAGATTAGCCATCAGAACCACTTTAGCCGAGGATAAGTCATCACAATTCGAGTCATATGCATCCAAGTCGTCTATCTGAAAAGCTGAATTCTAAGGGATTGTCTGTTAAGCAACTGGAGCTTCTGATATACCAAGGTCTGCTAAAAATGCAAGTTGCTCTTCATCTAATATTTGACCCGCTTCTTGAGCTTCTGCTAACATCAATTTCTCCTTAAACCATGCAGCATTCCTTGGCCTTTTTGGTTGAGTACAATGTCTCGTCATATGCCCTTCTCCTTGACAGTTATAACACTTCACAACTCTTGGTGGACCAACTGCAACATTTCCCTTTGAAGTAGTAGCAATTCCTCTGTTTCCTGTACTAGCATAACTCTGATCTTGTCTTCCTTGAACTTGTTGAACTGTGACTCTACCATCTTGAATGGTTGCTTGATTTCTAAGATTAGACAATGTTCTGAGTTGATTGTTTGATGGTGAAAACCTTGATGCTACAGCAGACAGAAATGCCATTGCTTTGTTGATGCATTCAATCGGATCTTCTCCTTGCTAAAACATAGGAACAACAAGACCAGAGTCCAATTAGGGAAATTCAGCTTGAGATTGTGGTGTCATTGAAGAAGATATGAATGGTGTAGGGGAAACTGGATGTTGTTGTGGATTGACTAGAGTATGATGGTGTTGATGATGAATGGGTGCTGCATAAACTGATGTGAATTGTTCAGGAGGTAGATAAGCTGAATGTTGTGGTGACTGAGATGGATTGTATAGAGTTGGAGAGTTGGCTACGAAAGCAAGAGAATCCGGATATCTTTCATGATTGATACGAACTTCATTAGCATGTCGTTCATGTTGACTAAGGTATGCATACAACTGATCATAGTTGGTGGTATACAAACTCTTAGCTAACTTCACGTCAGTGACAAACTTGCTTTACTCCAATGGAAGAGCATTCAGAAACTTGGTATTGACTTGAACTTGTTGCATAGTCATCCCAATAGTATCCATGTCATTGATCAGTTGAGAGAATCTCTAGTAGTACTCATACAGTGTTTCACTTGGAACATGAGCAAACTTATCAAACAAGTTATACAATCTGCATTCACGTTCTTGGTATGATAATTCAGTGCCTTTCATTAGCATCTTGACTCTATCCCAAATATCCTTAGCCGCCTCTTGATGGTTAACAAGTGCATACACATCGGGTGGAAGACCGTAAAGAATGATATTTGTTGCTTGAACATCACAATCATCTTGAAGTTGTTGTGCTTCAGTGAGTTCGGAGTATTTCTTAGGTTAGTTTGCCCATTTTCTTCAACAGTTGGATAAACCAATGGACCATTATCGATTGAATCAAGCATCATTCTACCATGTTTCTTCCCTTTGATGAATAGACATATACGACTTGCCCATGAATCATACATTGATTTTTCAAGCATTGGAGGACGGTTCTCAGCTCCAGCAACAATGATGTGTTCTGCTAAAGTAGTCATCTTGAATTAATTGAAAAGTGAAATGATTAACGAGTGATCGAACAGTGATAAAGGAGGATTGTGTTAAGAGTTGTTGTTGTTGGTGAATAAGATTGAGATTCCATAGGATTTTACAAATCTTCACTAAAACTGAGAAATCCAAGTATTTCAATACGGCTAGTCTTAGTCTACTATTTTAGATTAATGATACTTAAATAAACTACATCACAATGCTAGTTTAATGCATGCACTAGACCCTTGTATGGTATTTGTCCGTTAAAATATTTAGTTCATTTGTTTGCTCTCGGGAAAGTATATGACTAAGGATATGCACCGTTAATAAATCAATCATTTTTTATCGAGTTGTTTATATTTTACTATTTATTTATATCAATATATATTTATATATATAGATATATATATATTTATCATATATATATTTATATAGATTTTTAAACCTCTACTTGTTATTTAATATTACTCTTATTATTTTAGGTCCGATCCGACACTTATTGTAAGTTTTAACATATTCAAGTTTTATAATTTTTCCTAAAAGTTTATTATGTGTTGACGATTTTAGTCCCTTTTTCCAAGTTTAGGTTAATTACACTTTTAACCCCCCAACTTTCGAAGTTGACACTTTTAGTCCTTTCACTTTATGAAAGTTACACTTTTAATATTAGATATTTCAAGATAATTCTTTATGTTTTGAAATATGCCAAAACAGCCCTTGGACTTATAAATCTAACATTTACAGTTTACACCTTCTAGTTTGCACCTTGACACTTTTAGTCCCTCAAGTGTTGTCCACTTATATTGTGAATATCCAAAACAGCCCCTTAGCTTTATAAACTGTTCAAAACAGTCCCTTTCTCTTATCTTTTCAGAAATGACAGTTTTGGTCCCCCAAGTTTACACATTGTCACCTTTAGTCTCTAAATTTGTAAAAATCACATTTTAAGTTCGTTTTAGTTCTAACAAGTGGCAAAAGACTCCATTTCACTCTAATAAGCCATATAAGCTGTAACAACTTACAAATAAGCTCGGATGAGCTTATTTCAGCTTATTTGGCCTTAACTTCCATTTAAAAGCCCGTTAACCATTTTGAGAGTTTAAGTTTATCTAACTTGGGTCCATTAGCATATTTAAGTTTCAATAAGTCCAAATAAGTTATATAAGCTGTTTTAAGCTTATTGGAATAAGCCAAGATCATAAACGGGCCTATTGGGCCTTTAGTGGGCCAACTAGTCCATTTAAAGTCCGTTTTGTATTAAACTAGTTTACTAGTGTCAAGTTAATTTTAAAATAAGTCACTTAAGCTTATTGAGCTTATAAATAAGTTCTCCCACCCTTAGTGGGCTTGTTGGGCCTCGTGTGGGTCACACAAATGGGCTACGAGCCCATTAGTTACACTAAATAAATACACCCTTTGTTTCCTTGGTTTCAAGACACTTAACAAGTTTCATTAATTTTTTTATCTTCACTTTTACTATCCTAAGTCATATATATCCAAGTCGAGCAAACAAGTTAATCACAAATCTATTCTTGTCGTGAACATATACATGCACACGTCGAAACCCAATGTTACACCACATTCAATCATGTTTCTCATGAACAACCATTCAAGTTACCATTGTTTAACACTTTCACACTTTATTAAAATTACCACACAAGTTCTATGACTACATAATTTGAATGAACACGTTCCAACATATAAATATACATGCGTGACATGCATGGTTTCGAACCACGCATGTTCGCGTACCAACAAACCTCATGTCGCATGCTTTTTAGCAATCTAGGTCACAAAAGAACACTTGGGGTTATCGTGTTCGTGACATGAAAGGTTCGTACCACGCATGTTCATGTCCTCGACGTGGTACACCGAAACAAACCGTGACCTAGGTCACGTGTACATATAGTACGAACAACAAAACCAATAAAGGTTAGCCAAGAGTGGACTTACAATAGTCTTATGCACGAGTCGAACGAGTGAGAAGTGAGAAATAATGTAACCCAAGCTTGTGACCAAGAAAACCCTAGCTTTCAAAAGCTTTAAACCACAACCACCCTTAACCTCGTGTAAACCTGGACCTTAATCTTGAGTGAACAAGTAAAACAAGGCAAGTGATGTCCTTGTTTCCCTTTGTGTTTGAACCGTAGCAAAAGAAAGAAAGGAAGAGGGTGTTTTCTTAAGTTTATGAGTTTTCAAGAAGGGTTAAGTGTAAATGTGAGTGTGTATATATAGGCAAATGCTTGGTTAGCTCTTCTAGTCACACCAACCAACTAAACCGATCCAAACCTTAGTGGTTTTGTGTTTTCTAGTTAACTACACATTGTTTTGTTAAACCACACAAGTACATGTCTTAATTAGGGGATATTTGTACAAGATTGAGCTAGATTATGGAAATCTTATGGATTTTGTGCATATACATGCATTTAGCCGGTTATACAAGTAAAAAGAGAGACCAAATGGTTATTAACCATTGTGTAATAGGTTAGTGGGAGACATTGAGGACTAATATTAATTAGTGGATGTTTGTACATGTACTTAGGGATCAAAGAAAGATTTCTAGGTATACATATGCATGGATCGTGGGTTTCCAAGGAGTAGGAGGGATCCAAGGTGATTTTTAACCAAGGTATATTAGTTAACTAGGGACATGTTGTACAACTTTAATTAAAACCTAGATGTACATGTACTAAGTGTAAGTCACAAGGATTTTCTAGTTGTTTTAGTCCCCTAATTGGGCTATAATAGGTTTTACATAATAATTGATTTAATTTTTGTGTTAAGGTTTTATAAGTGGGTATTGGTTTGAGTCTAGGTAAGTCTAGGTATTTCCGGGGTGTGTCCAAATGCATTTTATTGCGAGACGTAACCCTTTTACGTGACCAATAAAAATAAAATACGCAAAGTTAACAATTATTTTCTTAATAATTATATGCTACTTGATTGATGTAAACCTTAATTTATTTGACGACCGTTTACATTAAATGATTACTTCTAGTCTACGTGATTTGTCTTAAAAGTTAATTTAAAAGTAAACGCGTATAGGACCAAAATAAATAGTGACAATTACTAGGAGTCGTAAAATGACCTGAAATTGAGAAATGTCAGTTCGACATAATTTTGATCATACAAACAGCTAGAAGGCCACACTTCCAATGGCAATACATATATAACCACAAACAAAAATTTAATAACAGTTAAAAAAAGTCATAATAATAATATAAAGAAACAAAAAATCCAAACTATCTTATAAGTTCATCTTCAAAATCACCAATAAGGAAACAAATTAACTCAATAAAACCATTAGCCTTCTTTTCATCTACAAAGTAACAATGAATACATCATAAACAAAAACAGAAAGGAAATAAAAACTATATATATATATATATATATATATATATTAGGTTGTACTAGCAATCTCGATGGCCTTTGATGTTTGGCCTTGACCCTCGCATACGTCAGGCATTTGCTAACATACGTGGCGATGTTTGTCTTCATATTGGGCCACCAATTTAGATTTTTCATGTCTTGATACATCTTTTCCAAACCGGGATGGATAGAGTGTTTTGACTTGTGAGATTCATGCATAATCACGGACCTTGAACTCAATCACTTTTTTCTATTCCGATCCGGCGTAAACTCGTTTTGTCGATCCTGAGTACTTGCATCCTCATGCTTGATCATGACGATCTTTTCCGTTGTTTCTTGGATCAATTCCAGACCTGTCAGTTGGGCTTCCCCAACCTCGTCCCAGCACACCCGTTGATCCGACATTTTCGACCATTACAAAGCCTCATTAAGGTGCGGAGCCTTTATGCTACATGAAACCTGTTGTTTTATATTTAAAACTCATTATGTTGGCAAAGTGCTTAACACAACCTTGCAAAATCTTCACGCAAGCACGTAGCATGTCCTCGAGAGTCTTGGAATATTTCTCTCGCTCTGGCCATATGTTTCTGGATGATATGCGGTTCTCATACTAATATCTGTACCCTAAAGCTTTCTGAAAGATCTCCAGAAATTTGAAGTATATCTTCCATCACGATCACAAAATAATTGAGAGCAGGAATCTGTGTCTTGCTACTATCCTGTTCAGTAACCTTGCCAATTTGGGGGACTAAATAAAACGGATCATTCCTCGCCATATTGGCAAGAAGATGGGCAGATTTTGTAAGCCGTTCCAAATCACCCAGCATGTGTCACAGGCCATTAGACGACCTAGGAAGTTGGTGATAAAATCCATCATGATATTATCCCACTTCCCCACTCGGTATTGCTGTGTTTGTACTACAACCCTGATGGCCTTTTGGTGTTTGAGTTCTTGACCCTCGCACAATAACGAAGTAACCCTTACTAACATACGTGCGATGCTAGCCTTCATGTTTAGGCCACCGAATATCGATTTCTTCTCATCTTGTACATCTTTTCGTAACCGGGATGGAAAGAATATTTCGACATTGGGATTCGAGCATAACTACAGAACTTAAGTCTCTCATAGCAAGGTAACCAACTCCTGCCGAGTAAACATATGTTCCATCGGCACGTGGTTCCAATCTTCCTTTGGTATATCCTACTTTTAAACTGCCTACCCTCTCCATTCACAGATTCTCCTGGATCTGTCTAGGCCCATGCTTCGAATCATGAGCTTCTATATTCTGTTTGGAAATCTGAGCTTCTAATATTCGTTTGGGAAGATCCAAGCCAATTGTCATAACCAAGGCTCGAACCCGCAATGGCTTAATCTGTTCCTTACGGCTCAATGCATCGGCTACTACGTTTGCTTTCCCGGGATGATAATGAATATCACAATCTTAGTCACTTAGCAATTCTAGCCAACGGCGTTGCCTCATGTTAAGCTCTTTTTGATCGAGAATATGTTGTAGGCTTTTATGGTCGGTGAATATGGTGCATCTGGTTCCATATAGATAGTGTCTCCATATCTTTAGAGCAAACGCTGCCGATCCAAGTTCTAAATCATGGGTGGTGTAGTTCTTTTCATGAACTTTTAGTTGTCGAGAAGCATAGGCAATCTCTTTCTCTCTCTGCATCAATACAGTGCCTAAACCCTTATGGGACGCATCATAATAGACCACAAAGTCTTCGCTCCCTTCAGGTAAAGCCAGAATTGGTGCACTGCACAACTTCTGCTGTATTAACTGAAAAGCGTTCTCTTCCTTTTCACCCCAGTCGAACTTGATTCCTTTCTGAGTAAGTTTCGTCATTGACTTAGCAATCTTTGAAAATCCTTCGATGAACCTTCGATAGTAACCAGCAAGACCTAAAAATTGGCGGATCTCCGTTGGTGTCTTGGGAGACGCCCAATCTTTGATAGACTCTATCTTGGCTGGATCCACATGTATGCCTCTACTATCAATGACATGTCCGAGAAATTGTACCTTCGGAATCCAAAATTCACATTTTGAAAACTTTGCATACAACTTCTCTTTCTTAAGCAATTCCAAAATTGCCTTAAGATGTTCTTCATGCTCTTTCTCGTCTTTTGAATAAATAAGTATGTCATCGATGAAGACAATTACGAACTTATCCAAGTAAGGCTTGCACACTCGGTTCATGAGGTCCATGAATACCGCAGGTGCGTTTGTCAGTCCGAATGGCATAACCTGGAACTCGTAATGGCCATACCGAGTTCGAAATGCCGTCTTTGGAATGTCTTGCTCTCGTACTCTAAGCTGGTGATATCCTGATCTCAGATCTATCTTCGAATAAATACTGGATCCTTGAAGTTGATCAAACAAATCGTCGATCCTTGGGAGTGGATAACGATTCTTCACTGTCAGTTTATTTAACTCACGGTAGTCGATGCACATCCTGAATGACCCATCCTTCTTTTTGACAAACAAGACCGGGGCTCCCCAAGGTGAGGAACTAGGCCTTATGAATCCTTTGTCGGAAAGCTCTTGTAATTGTTCCGATAATTCCTTCATTTCGGATGGAGCCAATCGATACGGTGCTCGAGCTACGGGCGCGGCTCCTGGAATTAAGTCGATTTGGAATTCCACTGGTCGAGCCGGAGGAAGACCTGGCAAGTCCTCGGGAAATACTTCAGGAAAATCTCGAACGATTGGTACGTCCTTTATTTGTTTTCCTTTCGACTTGTCCTCCTCTTTCTTGGCGGATATCTGTGCCAAAAAGACCTGGCATCCTTTTGTCATGTACTCTTGAGCTTTTATGAACATAATAACTGTCAACCTATATTCTCTCCCTTGCTACTTCTCGTGCCATAAAAAAAATGTTTTGGGTGGTTGGGGTGGGGGTTTAAGTCAAAGTTTCATTCCCATAGGGAACTTGAACAAGTTTCTCATCGCACACGATCACGGCGTGACATCTTCTTAACCAGTCCATACCGATAATGACATCGAAACTACCCAGTTCTACGGGCATTAGATCTATGTTGAACGGATGGTCTAAGAAATTTAAAGTGCAACCTCGTATAATAGTGTCTATCCCGACTATTTTCCCATCAGCTAATTCGACATCATAACTATCATCTAATGGAGTTGGGGCGATGTTAATCAGGGAACTAAATGTATGATATAAAAACTCCCATCGGCCCCAGTGTACGAATAAGAAAAGATGCATAGTGTTATTAAAGAACTACCCGTGACGACATTTGCATCCGGGTTTCCTGATGCATTTCCTCTCTTTTCTGCATTCCCAACTGCATAAACCCAGCCTTGTGCATTCCCATTCCCTCCATCCTTATTCTTCAACTTAGGACAATCTCTCTTGAAATGCCCTGGTGCTCCACACTCAAAACAACCATTTCCCTTGGGAGCTGCCCCATTGCCCTTCTGAGTATTAGCAACATTTGTGTTACCAGTACTCCTGCAATCGCGAGCAAAATGCCCTACTTTGTTGCACTTGTGGCACCTTTGGGTGCACGGGCCATTGTGGTGAAGATGGCACTTGGTGCACTTGGGCAAAGATCCCCCATAAGGCTTCCTTTCGCATGTCCCCAATTGGTAGACCTAGGCGACAATCTCCTTTGAAGGGTTGTTGTTTGTGCCATGGTTGTTTCTGGATTTGAATCTCACCTTCCTTTTGTTGTCAATTTGCCTTCTACTAGGTCGGAATTTCTTATCCATCAAGTCGTTGGCCAACTCAATATCCATCAACGTCTTGGGTCTGGCAGATTTGACGTTCCCATAAATGTTGTCAGGAAGTCCACTGATGTACTTGTCAACCTTCTCGGTTTCGTTGGCAACAAACTTGGTACATAGGGTTAGCTCTTGGAAACGTTCAGTGTATGCTGGAACATCGTTCCCCTTGACCTTTAGGTTCCACAGCTCGATTTCTAATTTCTTGATTTCACCCTGCGGACAATACTTGTCCGTCATCTTTTTCTTGAGTACTTCCCAAGTCATTGCATATGCCTCAGGACCTAAGGTTCTTATCTGACCATTCCACCAAGTCAAAGCAGCACCTAACAGAGTGCAGGTGGAAAACATACTGATTCTCATAGCAACAAACCACTATATTGAAAACTGACTCCTATCTTCTCATCCGACCGAGTCAAACCGACCACGCCTTTCAGTCCCCTTGAAGTTCAATGGTTGACACTTCATGAAGTCAGCGTAAAAACAAGGGCGCGCAGTTTGCACGTTCCTTCGGTTATCCTCGTGCGAACTGTGGCTTCCATCTCCATTGGTGGAGTTTCGTAAAAGAGCTTGGTCAATCATTGCTTGGATGGATTCTGGAGTTCATGTGTTGGGTTTTTTGTAGTGAACCAGGGGTATTCGGTCCCTCTTCGGTCGTAGTGCCATGATTTGGTCTAATCACAAAGACAAAACATGAGGTTATATGACGGAGTATAATAATGTATAGATGAAATATCAACACAAGAGAGGTATATAGTATGACATAACACATCCATTTCATTCATAACCTTGAAAATTTAACATGAAATAGTTGTCGGATTACACGAAATACAATACAAAAGATCTAAGGCTATGCTAGCGGGGAAATCTCCTAATACTTAACATGCCTGTATAATGACCTAGTAAGATAAAATAACATAAATCGCTAGATGTGACTGTCAGCATCCCCAGAAGCATCCTAGTGATCTGGAATCCTAGCCTCTGGTCCTGGCTGTCTAGCTCTCCTCTGCTGCTCTCGCAGTGATAACAACTCGGCCTGCATGCCACTCATCTCTCGCCTCATGTCTCTAATGACTCAGAGAGTCTCTACCATCTATGCCTAACACCTACGATCAGTCTCTCGAAGCGCTGCTAACTCAGCTTGCTACATCTGAAAGCGAGTCTCATGTACCTGATGTTGTTTCTGAATAAGAGTACCTTGCAGCTATAGCTGTGTCTAGTGTGCCTGGAAATGGGTCTCGTATGCATACACATGATCATGATGGGTCTGAAGCTCCTGATGAGTCGCCTGACTCAATCCTATCGAGTGAGCCCAAGCCTCTCGGGAAGCATAGGCCTCCTCCTCCACCATCCATACTCTCTCCTAGAGAGTCATCCTATCCCCCATAAGTAAATCGACCCGCTGCGAGTCCATATTGACTCGATGTGATATACGAGACCTACTATCCTGAGCATCCTCTAGTAAAGCATACAAGTCTTGTGTATCATGCTCATGGAGCTCAGCATGCTCTGTGACCCTAGTATTGACCTCTCCCACGGTCATAGGTGCTATCTCAGGGACTGCCTCTGCCGGATCTTCCCAAGTATCCCTAATACCGTACCCAACATCTCTAATCCCCTGTTGCCTCTCTTCAGCATCTACCATGCTGACAAACCCATAATCTATCCCTCGACCTCTAGTAGGTCTAGCAGTAGAACTCTCTCCAACCTCATATCGGGAGCCTAGAGTGGACAAATACAATCTCTTTCGAGGTGGCTGCTCGGACTCGGGAATCTCATCCCTATGGTCAACAGGTGGTGGTATGTATAGAGATGGTGGTAGTGGGGGTGATGGTAATGCGGTAGTAACTGCATCAATGAGAGCCTGAGTGGATGCTATCCTAAGTGTCTAGATTTGGGTTGGACACCTAGATGATGGTAGTAAAGGTGATGGCACAGGTGGTGGTTACGAATGTGCAGGTGAGGTGATTCGCGATATGGCATACACTTATATAGCAACCCTAATACAGATCCTAACCGGATGCCCTTGACCAAGGCAAAAGGTCAAATTCCACAAAAGGATAAAATACACAAGATAGAATCAATGATAAAAAGATTCCGGAAGAGATATTCCCGGGTCGTATGTCCCAACGAGGCTGCAATTGAAGGTAATCCTGGTTTGATGAGAAATTGAATGATGGAGAATATTTAGATATGATGGAAACACTGATATAATTACAACTAAAATTAATTAAATAAAACCTAATTTAATCTACGGGAAACAGATATAGGAAATGGGGAACCTAAATACTAAAAATTAAGAAAATAAATGCTAAATTAAATTAAAAATCAAAATTAAATTCTAATTAAGTTAATTTGAAAAATAAAGAAAACTAGAACTAAAACGGAGGTCGTTTGAATGCTAAAAACGCAAAAGAAACGTAAAACGTAACTCGGTAAAACGTGGTCTAAACGAATTTTATAAAAAATTAAACCTATACTAAATGTTAATATTTTTCCTAGACACTAAATGACAAAAGAAAATTTTATAAAAAAAGAAAAATATTTTTTTATTTAAAATTTTTTTTTTGAATTTTTTTAATGACTTTTCTAAGATTTTTGTAATCACTAAAATCTATTTTAATTTCTAGAAAATACAAATCAAATGGGAAAAATATAGAAAAATGGTTTTAAGATACTAAAAGAGTGCAGAAATTTAATGGAATGAAAAGCCCCAATTTCTATTGGCTAATTGAACCCTAATTTGTGTAATTAAAACTCAAACCCTAATTTTATTAAAACTAAAAACTAAAAATTAAATTCTATTTATTTATTTAAGAAAGACAGGGTAGAAATGGTAAAAAGGGAAAGAATAGGGTAGGCGGGAAAACTTTAGAAAATTTACACTATAGAAGAAACGGGTAACCCTAGACTTTGAGAAAACTACCAAACAGACCCTACGATTATGGCTTATTTTTGGCTTATTAAAAAGTGAGAATCAGAAAAAACACAAAACTACAAACTTGAAGAACAGCTTATTTCTAACAACTTTAATGAAAGCACTTTCAACTTTTAACAACTTAATAAGCTGAAAAATGGAAATCTTAAAAACTGTTACAGAAAGTGCTAGTTAAAGAGCTTTTTGGATTCTAGCTTATATTGAGCTTATTTCTAGGTGAAAATGAAAAACAAAAGAAGCTTATTCTAGTTTAAGATGTGTATTAAGAAGATTTACACTAAAATTACCCTATGTTTAACAAATTTAGAAAGAAAATTAAGATGAGAAAGAGCAAAGTCTAAATGAAACTGTTTTTTTGAGCTTTTTCTAATAAGCTAGAAAGCTTATTACTAAACCTTAAAGACTGAATTTTTGAGTATAAGCTGAGCAATTGACTTTGAGTTAACCTAGATAAAAGCTTTTGCAAAATTCTAACTAATAATGAAAATTCAATAAAGAAACTAAGCTAGGAATCAAAGTACTGCTATAGATGTTGCTGGTCTATTTGGTTGCTGATGCAATTGGTATAGAACTGAAATGCAAGCTAAAGTTTTAGATCTAACAGTTAACTAAATGATCCTAAGTGAGCACTTAACAACCTTGAACTCTAAATTGCTTTTAACATCCTAAAATCTAAAACTCTTATGACTGAAATATGCCCTGGTGCAGGCAAAAGATTTTGAACTCCAAACTTTTGAATTCTAAAACCTAACTTCTAAAAGCTGTTTAAGAACTTGTATTATGCCCTAACTCAGCTAAAGGAAAAGCTTTGGCAAAGTAAAGTTGACTTTAAAAGTCAATTACAGCCTGATCCAAACACACCTTAATGAAACTGTCAAAATAAGATTGTACTTAAAATCTATGTAAAAGCTAAAACTACCTAAACTTTTTATCTACTTTTATTTAAATTGACCTACTTAAGCTGATTAAGCTGTAAAATGCCTAGCTTATTCCTGAAAATAAGCTAGTTCCTCTTTTAAGCTAATATTACTACTATGACAGGATTTTATGAAAAGTGAGATTAATAAAGTTCTATTCTAATGAAACTTCACTAAGCCAATCCAAAACTCAACAATCATGATAATAAAGAGAAATAAGCAAACTAATAATAGAAATAAGCAAATGAATAAGCTAAAATTTCTAAGCTAAATTGAGAATTTAAGGATTTAAACCTGGAATTATTGGAGTCTCAGAACTAAGGCCACTCTTGTAGAGTGAGTGACCTCAAAAAGCTTAAACCTAATGGCACCTTGCCTCTAAACCTTAATAAGCTAAATCTTAGCTTATTCCTCCTTATTTGCTTGAAAATGACCTCAAATCACTTAAGTGATCATGCTGTTGATTACAAATTGTTAGAATGAGAAAATGAGTGTTTAAGGAACAAATTTTAACTAAAATTGAGCTTATTAAAAGCAATAAGCTCAAACGAGCTTATTTAGAGCTTGTTGATTAAAAACGACTTGAAATGTAAATCAAAGAACACAAACTCTTGTAAAATGGATTGATATTACTAGAATTGACAAGTACAAGTTGAAATAGAAGAATACAAGAGCTAAAAAGCTTATTTGCTTTAAGTGAAAGAAAAGTGCTTAAAATTCGAGAAATTACAAAGAGAAATTTAAAACAGAAAAACAACAACCACTGAAAAAGTGATCCCTAACACTCTATTTATAGAGGAATGGTGAAGAGGAGGGAAGATTTCTAGAATTGTCCATTCAATCTCAGCCGTTGATCTCTTATGAGTTGATAGAGTGGCGATGGAGATATAGATGAGTTTCGGACCAATAATTTGGATGCACGTTTTGATATGTGATTTGGGGAAGCTTATGACGAATTTTATTGTTTATAGAGGACGGGGTTGTGGGACAAAATCGAATTTGGGTTGTGAAAATTGGGCGGGAATACTGTTAAAGGGTTGCTAGGATCTGTTACGAGAAAATTCGGGGTATATTTGTTTGAAAGAAGGGAGGAGTGGCACTTTTTGGATCCTTGTCTTTTGTCCCGCGCAATTGTGTTTGAAGGATTGTACGATTACACAAAATAAAAACTTCAAGATACAAGTTGGATCTTATATAACAAAGGATTCAAGTAAGACTGTAAAATCGCCACTATGATTAAACCTTCAACATCTATTTCGATCCTATTATAAAGTCAATTCTTTGTTATGGGACTACTTTTTATTTACACATGCAAAAGGATAATTCATAAAAACAAGAAAATTAACATAAGAGACTTTTATTATTGCTGTAGTTTCAAGTTTATGCAAATGTGACATTATTTTAAATAAAAAAATATAGCAATTAGTACCACAAATGGCACTTTACATTAGTCTTTAAAGTAAAATAATTGGATCTGATTCACTATGACCTTCATTATTTGAATCAACTTTTGATTTTCTTGGTCTGAAAATTCTTTGCCTGGAATTTGAGAATAAACCATATGGACCAAGCTTCTTTTGATAGTTTCAAAAGAAATCATAATGTTCTTGATTACTTAAACCTTATGGGATGTGCAATTATTGGTAACTTTCTGGCATACTCAGCATCAAAGACTTGTTCATCTATATCCACCGATTCTTTTTTGACTTTTATTATTTTTTTCTCTTGTACCATCAAAATCTTCATCAACATCTGCACCAGTAATTCATTTGCAGCAACTCTATTTGAACAAATCAACTCTTTCTCATCTATGAACAAATAACAAAATAAATGAAATGTAATAATCATAAAATCATATTTTTTGCAATATATTTTTCAACAATTTTCACATGTGAAGATATTTACCTTTGAAAACTGAATTTTCAACAATATCCCTAGAAACATTTCCTTTTTCGTAATCATGTTTACCTGGAAGACCATTGTTTATAAATCCTTCCTCAAACTTTTCAAGAAGTTGTATAAACTTCTGACAATCAGGAAATACTGAAAGTACATCATTTAAGATTGAAGATATACTTCTGAAATCATGATAAATATTATTATATTTCTGTTCAATCTTTTCAACAAAAACCTAAAAATTTCATCTATTAATTGATAAGCTTAGCCAAACAGCCCCTTAATTTGTCTTGCCAGTTTATTTTTGAGCGCTTTTTTATTAGAAGTAACCCTCAACAAATGTAACACCAGACATTACAAAAGTAGGCTTTTTGCAGAGGTTAGCAACTGCTAATATAGACTTGTCTCCAAGTTTATAACAATCAAGCAGCTTTAATGTCCTTAAGGAAGTTGAGCAAGCTTCTGTGATGGTTGATATTCCAATGTCTCCAACATTAGTACACTTGTTTACATCCAAATGTTTTATGTGGTTACATCCGTTAACTAAAGCAATTAGTCTGTGATGTTGGTGCAGCCTTGCAAACCCAATTCTTGTAAACTGTGACAGTTTTCAGAGAGTGATTCTAATAGTTTGTCAGTGACAAAGTGACAACCAGTAAGATGTAAGCTCTTTAAGCCATGGCAACCCTCTGCAACAGCTGACAGTCCCTCACTTAGTTTCCTACAGTATGAAACATCTAATGACTGTAGAGAAGAAAGAGCAGATCCAATAGGCGTCATTCCAGCATCGGTGATACCTGAAAAACCATAATCATTATCATTTGTCAGAATTAAATGTTGAGGTTTGATGATTAGTATTTGTTCCAAAAATGAGTAAAGATTCTAATTGGATTATCAGCAAACTCAGAAGATCTATATTTCCTAGTCGAAAATTTAGATTTTATTTGTTTAAGAAGATGTTTCTTTGATCTGAAGATATATGTCATTTATAAGGACCTCATAACAAGTTTCTGCATATGTTCAACCAATGAACATAAAAATCTTATACTTATTTCAAGAATGAACATTACGTCTAAAAAAATTATGTTAGTATTAAGAAATAAGTGGTAATAAAAACAACAGGCATAAGTGCTTGGGCAAACTAAAAACATATAAACAAGTAATAGTGACTCCATCTTATGCAGGAAACCTCGAAAGCTAGGCTAGTAGGCTCTTAAGCATCAACTCCAGCCATATAACTAAAACCATCACAATAACCAGCAGTCCAGTCAAGAACACGAATGCATAAATGCATTATTAAGCCCGTGAATATGAACCTAACAAGGTTTGACTAACTTGCAGAATAAGGCAACTGATAAGAACCAAAAATTAATTATATGCTGCGTTACATATATCCAACATTACGTTACATATATCCAACATTACGTTACATATATCCAACATTTGGAGGTACCTCATTCCATCATAAAGCGATACAGATAATATCCAATATGAACAAAACACTAAGAAAAATTACAAATCACCATTCCAGGCAGGTAAATGATCCAATCGCAAAGGGTAAGACAAGTTTTTATGCAGGACATATGGTACCTAGGATGATACTAGTATACTTGGGTAAAAGAAGTTAACCCAGGCACCAATACTCTAGTATGAAATTAAAATTATCATCCGGTAGCAAAATATTGATCCTATAAGGACCTAGCAGAAGCTTAGATTTCTAAATAAAGATGTGCAAGTGTGTAATATGCATGGGTGTATGGTGGTAGACATACCTTGATCTTGTGGCTTATATATACAGTCCTGGTTCTCCTTAAAATCTTGGAACATGGAAAACTTATCCAGCTCTTGATTAGCATGACTATGTTTATTTGCAAATGAAAATCTTAAGCGGTCACTATTTTGTGAGTTCAGGAAGGACCACCTCACTGATTTTTTCCTTCATACAGACCAGCTATAGTTTGAGGGAAAATTTAATCATCATCACACCCATCAAAATCCATTGACAGTATATTTGATATTATACTGCTTTCAACCGCAGCAGAATGTTGATCATCATTCACAAGACTCCCAACGTCAAGTCGCCTCAGGTGCTCTACTATCTATTCATAAAAATCAAAAACCAATATAAATTTAGCAAGGCACTGTTCAGACGTTAACAATGTCCATGTACATGTATATCCAATCTATGCCTTCCAATGGAAATTGATAGCCAGTAGAGTAAGCATTTGCAAAACCGTAAATACACTGTTTCAAGTTATAAATCTTCCCATCTAACGACCCAACCACAATCACCCCATTACGAGTCGTAGCAAAGGACTAAAAGTTAGTTCCCCTATAAAACGATTGCCCTCAAGTCCAGTGCAAAACCAACAAATTACTAAGAACCATCCCTCTCCAATCTCGCATATACCATTGAGATAAACGATCATCATCCAACCCTGTATAAGTACACCGACTAGGATCCAACTGTGGCCCTTCCGTATTATTAGTAATATCCCTCATTAAAATCTCGGTCTCATCTTTCTCAAATTTCCACTCAGTTACGATCGCTAATTCTTTGAAGCCCATTGTGGATCTAGAAGGTCAGGTTGGTCTTTTTTCGATTGGAATCCATCGACGACTGTGAGTTCCTCCAATGCATGCCTCGAGTGGAAGATAATATGAAGACTCAACATCATGGCCCTTTTCAGTCTTTATTACTAGGCTTCTTCCAGACAACCATTTTATCTTGTTGTGACAACAAATCCCATGAAAAAATCCCATCTTTTCAAGTTATCCTTGCTGCGAGAGGAAAGTGGTGTGTAAGCAATTGGCGAGGTCCAAACAAAGTATCCTCTAGGTTTAAGAACTCGATCTGCCTCAATCAAATGTACACCATCTGACAAATGACAAAACAAAAGATGAGTTAGTCGTTTTGTGTGCAAAAGCCAAAAGAAGCAAGAAACAGCAAACAAAAGTGATTGTGTAGTAATACAAAAGAACATATAGTTCTAGATCATGCCACCATTGAATGCAGGCGTACCAATATCTAACGAAACTGCACCTTTAGGTAGCTACCTGAAGGTGCACTAAAGACAATCCCAAACATCAGCTTGTTAGTTTCTTAGTTGATATTGTTTAAAGATGAATACTTTGACAATGCGCTAAATATAATAAAAGATTTAGATGGCTAACAATGATAATCATAATAAGAACAATTGTAACGAAAAGTAAACTAATAGGACTCTTTTTAACAGTTTGTTTTGTTCCTTAACGAAGCATTTGAAAACATACATGCCAACGTAAGAACTAAAAAAGGATGTAGTTCTTTTATCGAATAACTATATAAATCAAACAATATGATTTTCATACAAGGACATCACAGTGACCATTTTTACTTAAATGTATTACCATGGCCCACTAACCATGCAAAGTATAAGTATCAATTAGCAGAAAGAAAGACATATTTATAACCCATAACACCCTCACTTTTGACAAGAAAGAATGAGATCATTGAAAGACAAAGCCAAGCATAAAAAGCTGCTCACACACTATCACTCTTGCAGCTACTATACAGCCAAAAGTGAATCAAATATTCACACAAGCGAGTTTTGTTGTAAAAATGATTGCACAAAAACATATTAATATTCTCATGTGGACAAAATATTGCAAGTGTGGTTTAAATGAAGGAGATTCAAGTTTAGTCAACTAAAAAAATTAAAATTTATAAATACTTGGGGAGAGGGGTGCTATGGGATTAAGCCTACTCCTGAAGAAGCAAATTTGTCTGTAACTTCATATTATCGCCTCATGTAAAGTAAGTGTATTAAATATTGACCTTGAAAATATTTACTAATGCTAAAGAATGACTAGTTACTCGAATTACATCCCCAACTGACACATAAGTAGTATTAGCCCATGGTTGCAGACATTTTACTCGAAAGGTAGATGGCATTTTATAACAATATAAACCACCCCAGATTACTAACTAAGCAAATCTAAATAGTCAAAGCAGTGGCATTAACAATATCAGGGACTATGTAAATCTTACTGGGACATGGAAACCTTAAGATATGAATAAGCATAATCGGTAGACATGTCATCATGTCCGAATCGTAATGTGAAGTAAGGCTTAGTTAAGGAAAAATACCATTTATCATCAAACCACATATATGCATCAAGTCAACATGCGGTCTAATGACCAAGGTGTAACAGAATCTCTTAGAAATGGATCTCAAGATATTCACATTTGAGATAAGAAAAATTACAATTAGAGGCAGCAGTTGCCCAAAGGATCAAAATACAAAAAACTAAAGTAATACAATCATAATGGAAAAGAGTATTCAACTGCATGTAGTGTACCAGTCACCTCAACTAATCAGGGTAACAATACCAAAAAATGAACATAAAAATTTGCTTTGGGGACGCGTAGCAAAACATATAATGCTAAATAGTGCTAACAAGCCAGTCCAAATTAACACGAAGTACATATATCATCTTATAATATTTTCAATAGAATTTATGATAACAAAATTTCAAAATTGGACAACTACTTTAAGCTTAGGCAAACAACTCCTCTTGCATATCCCTAGACACTGATGATGATGCATGAACCAAGCATTTTTTCTACCTTGTATGACTGTTAAAAGATATACTTTTATGCTTCATGCCACAGCTCCACGTAGAATGCAAGAGTTCTTATTCCATATAGCAGAGGGATTCCATCCATATTACATACAATATCATCTTCTTAGGAATCAACCACTAATACAATTGGAGGACTTCAAAATCTAAGAAAGTAAACTACTAGCCCATTACCTGAATATATGTGAAAGGACAAATAGTTCAATGGTTCTACGTCCCACTTCAGTAAGACGCCTTTCATCACGTTCAATAGATTCCTTGCTGAAATCATCCCCTGAGCCGCCATCCTACAATAGCCAAAGGCACCATGACATTAACATTTTAACTAATAAACTAACTTTATTCACAATAACTTTGGATCAGGTAGTTATAGTTGTATGGAGGCAGAATAGAGATTTTTAACCAGTTAAAGGAAACAGAAACAGGATGTTCGTACTATACGGTAATTTCACATAGGAATGCAAGGGATAGAGCCATATAGGTCACACAATCATACTCACCTTGGTGCGGTTCGGAGAACCTTTATCATCCTTGGTAGGCAACGGTTCCACGACCGCCCTCTGAAGCAATGCTAATACATCATCAACCAGAATAAAATTGTCTTTCTCTACCCGTATTATACGTATTGGTAGTTGTGCTGCATCCAAGTATTTTCCTTAGGTTTCTTATTCTTGGTCTGAACTTGAAGGGACTTAAGTCCGCTATATAAGTATCCATCACCAAAGTAGATGCAACTTCCTTTTCTACAAAAAACTGTTTTACAGCTAGTTTCAGTATGGAATCTGATTTCTCCTTTGACATGAGGCGCCTGGAATTTGGATCAATTTCTGACCAGAACCTGCAGAAGCTGGAAACAACATCAAAGTTAAAATGACTTACAGCCAAAACACAGAGTACAGAATCAATACGCATATATAGTTTATCTTTCATTGATATTGGCAAAAGATTTAAATAGCATTGTAATTATCAAAAGGTGAAAAAAACATCCATGTGTCTATCAATACTGAGACGCCATAAAAACTGAGTAAGTACGTACCTTGACCATTTAGTTTTGTCTTCTATCAACTTTCCAAGACTTCCTCTCTTTTCTTCCATAAAGCGCTTACATATTTGCTCTATATTTGACAAATACACCATCACAAGTTCTCTCTTATACTGAGAATCAAAGCATCAGAAAGGCGATCTGCTCTCTCCCTACAAAACAATTAAACAGCTCACTTTTGGATACTATTCATGTCTTCGAATTCAAGCTAGCAACACAATCATAAGTATATGACAGAAAAGTTACCAATACTCCTTAATGTAATCAACTTCAACATAATATAACAGTACTCTTAATATCTATTTCTATAAATCAACAACTAAAGATCCTGACGAAATGAAACTACTAAAAACAATCCTTCTCTAAAAATAAAACTAATGCTTCTACTAACATAAGAAATAAATAAACTATCAATACTTACTGATGTAATACTGCACGACTACATAATTTAGAAAATATAGGGCGTATTGTCAAACGCAAAGGATAACTAACGGTTAAGATCGGTTACTCAATAAATACTATTTCAGAGTTATGACAATATCTGATCACAATGAACAAATAATATTTGTAACAGAATTATGGCAGAATATAACTGGAAGCACCTTTTTCTGTCACTAATGCTAAAGAATGGCTAGTTACTTGAATTACATCCCCAACTGACACAGAAGTAGTATTAGCCCATGGTTGCAGACATTTCACTCGAAAGGTAGATGGCATTTTATGACAATATAAACCTCCCTAGATTACTAACTAAGCAAATCTAACTAGTCAAAGTAGTGCGCGTGAAATAAGCATATCCGGATAGACATGTCATCATGTCCCGAATCGGAATGGAATGAGCTTACTTAAGAAGAATACATTTATCAATCAAACCAGTTATATGCATCAAGTCCAGCATGCGGTTACGTCCAAGGTGTACCAGAATCTCTTAGAAATGGATCTCAAGATGTTTCTTAAGTCAAACGTTGTTCCTAGATTTCAATTTGAGAAACATAATATGGTTAAGAAAATCTAAACTGAAAATAGAAGTAATATACCTTCAAATTCTAACTTGAGCGACGCAACCAGCAGGTATTAACACACCATCTCCTAGCTTTTGGACAAAAGTCCACGGTTCAATTCCTGATGAGATCAGCTATTAACATCAAAACTTAATTCCTTTGCTAAACTTTTCACGTGTGAAGATACTTTAAAAAACTGCTAGTAACATCGAAACTTAATTCCTTGCTAATTTTTTCACTCATGAAGATAATTTTAAAATCCGCTAGTAACATCAAAACTTAATTTCTTGCTAAATGTTTCACATGTGAAGATACTTTAAAAATCTGCTAGTAACATCAAAACTTAATTACATTTATTTCACACTGAAGATACTTTAAAAATCCGCTAGTAACATCAAAACTTAATTCCTTGCTAAACTTTTCACATGTGAAGAAATTTTTAAAACAGCGTGCTAGTAACATCAAAACTTAATTCCTTACTAATTTTTCACTCGTGAAGATAATTTCAAAATCAGCTAGTAACATCAAAAATTAATTCCTTGCTAAACTTTACACATGTGAAGATACTTTAAAAATCTGTTAGTAACATCAAAACTTAATTCCTTGCTAAACTTTTCACATGTGAAGATACTTTAAAAATCTGTTAGTAACATCAAAACTTAATTTCCTTGCTAATTTTTTCACTCGTGAAGATAATTTCAAAATCGGCTAGTAACATCAAAAATTAATTCCTTGCTAAACTTTTAACATGTGAAGATACTTCAAAAATCTGTTAGTAACATCAAAACTTAATTCCTTGCTAAACTTTTCACATGTGAAGATACTTTAAAAATCTGCTAGTAACATCAAAACTTAATTACATTTATTTCACACTGAAGATACTTTAAAAATCCGCTAGTAACATTAAAACTTAATTCCATGTTAATTTTTTCACTCGTGAAGATAATTTCAAAATCCGCTAGTAACATCAAAAATGTATTCCTTGCTAAACTTTCACATGTGAAGATACTTTAAAAATCTGTTAGTAACATCAAAACTTAATTCCTTGCTAAATTTTTCACATGTAAAGATACTTTAAAAATCTGCTAGTAACATCAAAACTTTATTACATTTATTTCACAACTGAAGATACTTTAAAAATCCACCAATTACATCAAAACTTAATTCCTTGCTAATTTTTTTCACGCGTGAAGATATTACGCAAACTAATTAAGTCGCCTATAACAATCAAGACCTAATTCCTAATCTATACAGACATATAAACAATGATAATAACTTCAAATGCATAATTATTCACAATTCTACAATTAAATTTATATCCAAAATAAGTATAATAATAATAAAAAAATAACAATTACTTGAAATCTCAGATCTAAACAAATAGTCTTCACAAATTTCTGTTTCGCTGGTTAATTTTAATCTAAATCGGCATCTTCATTCCTATTTATTGAATCTTGATTGGCGTGGTTTTAGGTTTTGATTCGCGGTTGCGGTTATTTACGGCGATGATTGTTGGGGTAGTCGAAGGTTGAACGGCGTTGGTTGATTGGAGTGGTTTTAGGTTTTAATTGACGGTTGGGGTGATTTATGGTTTGATTGGCGGTTAATAACTACGATGAATGCGGTGGTAGTAGGTGGTTGAACGACGGTGATCTACGGTTTTTATGATCGGAGATGGAAGTATTCGAAGGTAGTTGACGGGAGAGGAAGGGTGTTTTCACCTCAGATTGTGAGATGTGTGTGGTTTTTTATTTTTATAGTATTAATGACAATATGTGTATTATTATATAATGACAAAAATACCCTTATTGATATAGTTAGTGTAATTTGTGGATTAATCTAAGCCTTTAGATTGAAAAAAGGAGGGGATGGATGGAAGGCTAGGATCACTTCTTTCCTTCTCACAAAAATTAGCCTTCTCAATATATATATATATATATATATATATATATATATATATATATATATATATATATATATAATAAGAAGAATAAGAAGAGATTTCAACTAACCATTTCAAAATATACTTAAGGGCATTATTGACCAAGTAAATATTAATCTCTCTTTCTTTTTGTAACATGAATATTAGGAGTTATTCATTTAATAAGTTTGATCATTAAAATAAAAAAATTAAGAGCACCTCCATCGTAATCTCAGATAGTATTCATAATTAAGTGTATTTGTATGAAATCAAGAGTTTATCAATAATAAAGTCATGCATAATGCAGATTCTATTTTTAAGCTTAATTAGATAAATGCATATAAAATTTGTAAGCATCCAATCCGTTCCTCTTAAAATTTAATCATTAGAAACTTATTGATGCATGTGATAAATTGCTTGCATCTTTCTTTAATCCTTTTTACCACTTACTTTCGCACAAATATATGGATTTAAAGATGCATCATGGATGCATACTAGTAATTAAAGATGCAGCGATATGCGTTTTAAATTATCTATACCATCACATATTGCATGTTACGATTATATGGCTATCTTAGGGATGCATGTTACGTTTTAAATTACGGATGCATATTACTTTTAAAATTATGTATACTATATCATGGTTCATGTTTCAAAGTCAAAACGTTGATGCATTCATTTAATATTATAGGATTTAAAATGTTGGACTCGAATTTTGTGACAAATTCTATGTTTGACGGATTCATGAGAATGACAATGAACAATTGAATTTGATTTTACACTTTTACCCTTATTTTTCTAATTAAATATAGTTAATCTTGTTATTTATTACAATTGTGATATTAATTGATCTTGACCATTGGAATGTGCTTAATTACACATACCTTTTACCTTTAAAAACGAGCTAAAATAACCGCGCATACTAGTATAATGTTTAAATGTTAGACTTGAGGGAGTGGCGGTGAGAGCACACTCACAAGTGAAGTGCCAAAAACAAAAACCAAGTTCGCGAGTGAGGCATGAGAAATGAATAGAGAGAGTGGTGAGCCATTCACTATGTGTGAGTGGGTAAATCTTTTTTTTTTAATGTTTTTTATTTAGTTTGCGAGTGTGTGTCGGGTATTTAGTGTTTGCAATTTGACACAAAAGTAAATGGTGAGGCTAATGCTTCTAGTCTTGAAAGACATTAATATATGCTTGACAGTTTTAGTATAAGATATTAAATTTACATTAATGTCTGTACCAAAAGCAAGGCAGAGCGAATCTAGAAATGCTCATATTTCTTTTTATTTCATTACCTAAAAAATCTCATAAAACTTTTTTAAAAAATAAAAAAATATTAAGTTAAAAAAAAAGCAGAGAATAAAAAGGAGACCGGATGTTGACAAATTTCATGTCACTGTTCTTAGAAGGTCGTTTGTTTTGTTTTGTTTGTGGCAAGATTTCTTATCTGGGATCTCTTCTTTCTCTCTCTAAAAAAACACACACTTTCTCTTTCTAAAAACATATACTGATCTAACATCCTTAAATGATGTTTTTTTAATGAAGTTTTGATTTTTATTAATCTTTTTAAAAAAAATTTATTACCCACCTGCTTATTTTTTGTGTTCAAGATTTTTGTGTTGTTGAAGAAGATTTTGGTCAATGATTTAGTCAACTTTGAAATTCTTCAAGTTTACAGCTTATAAGGATGTGGGTCTAAGGTAAAAAAATTATTTTATATTTTTTACATTTTTTATTTAATTACTTAGTTTTTAGATTTATTTAAGTTTTGGGTTTGATTAAATTTTATATTTTTAGGGGGTTTTGATTATTGTTTCTTGATAATCTAGATTAAACATTTGATGTTATTAATTGGGATCTGTTGCTTTTTATATAATTTTGTAATTTGGATTTTTGATTAAATTTGTTTTGCAAAAAAAAAAAAGGGGAAATAGGGTTCTTGTGATGCTAATTTTATTTGTGTGTTGATTCATGGATTGTTTGAATTTTGTGATAGATTTAATCTGGAATTCATGTTCATGTTAATGACATAAATAATTTTTTCATTGAATATTTGTGGAATGTGATTGATTGCTACATTTTTTTTTTTGAGTTTATTGAAAGTAATTTAATGCAAATTTTGGTACTATTTGTATTTAATTAGCTCAGTATAATCATATTTATCTTTATGTTCGATTTGAATTTGAATTTTTATAAAGTTGAGACTCTTTTTTTTTAATAGAATAAAGCAACTATTATCAATGATTTTGGGCATCTTCATAACATGGTGTTGTAAGATGCATTAGTTTTTCCAAATTTGTTAGATACTGGTGTTTGTACGTGCCGTGTTTCACTCGAATTGGTTAGCTATGTTGTTCTTTATCAGGAACTTAGAGATAATTTGTTTCGTATTTGTAGATGTTCTTTTTTTACACGTCACGTCATCACATAGCCTGTTTACGTTTTAGTCTAAAGTTTTTGAGGATATAATTCTCATTAAATTTAAATTTAAATTTATTTAGTACTTGTTAGATGTTTGAAGTTAATATGTACCTAATTTGCTCTTTAGATTATGATTTTTATTTGGATTTAGTTTCTCTTTTTTCCTAAACAGAGTAATGAAACGCAATGAATTTCTTATCTATAGTTAACTCATTTTTTCGGTTTAGTTTAGGAATCATTTGCGCACCTCTTTTTACTCATTATGGTTACGTATGTGTTTGACTATAAGCACAAAGATTACAATGAGACGGGCTGCTTCAAGCCTTCTGTGGGAATGCATTAATTCGGTTATCATATCTATCATGACGTTTATATCTATGACGACTCTTCTAAATTTCTAAAGAGATATGGGAAACCTTGATATAGTTTTAGATTATAGATTTTTGCTACATTATAACCCATATAACCAAAGTTTTTTGAGTAGTTTTGAGTTTATTTTATTATAGCTGATTTAAGCTGAAACATACTTTTATAAAGTTTGATAGTTAGTTTTTAATAAATTGGCAGGAATGGGAACAGAAGTACACTGTAAAAGCTCTTTTGAAGGGTATTACTCCATGAGGGATGTTAATGAGGATTCCAATAGTAGCAGCTGGCCTCTTTTTTATGGAGACAACAAAGCTTTGACTAATAGTCATTATTACAACGGCTTCGTACCAAGGACCGTTGCAGATGCATATCCTGGATGTGACAAGGAGGCAATAAAGCAAAAAATGCTTGAACATGAAGCCATCTTCAAGAACCAGGTATTAAAAAGCTTACATTTTGACTTTTACGGGTTGAATATGAATGTACTAGTTTTTTGGCGTAGACAAAACTGGAAAATACATTTTAAATATATACGATTTAAAAATTGGCAGGAATTTGGAAATTACTAGCTTTCAGTCAGAGGTGGAAAATTTAATCCGTTTACTTGTAACTTGTAATTGAGTCTTTTGAATGGGTCAACTTTAATACAGTTAAAAAAATAAGGCGGGTTGAAAGTCACCTGCAATGTTATTCAAACAAATTATATTGTATTGTTATTAAAAATTGTAACTAGAGAAATGGAGAAAATGTGAGGGGTCAAGGCATCCTAACCCGTTTGAATCCCTGAAACGATATACGCATATTGACCCAGACCCGTTTTGAACCGTTACCTACCCTCCCATTTTTTTCGCCTCTAGTGTGTAACTCTGTAGTCAAGACTGCACCTGAGATCCCCCTTAGAGGATGGGATTAATTCTCAACTGGTTCTAATTTATTTTAATCTGTTGTGGACAAAACCAGGTCTTTGAGCTTCATCGTCTCTACAGAAGACAAAGAGACATGATGGAAGAAGTCAAAAGAAAGGAATACCATAAGCATCGGATGTCAGTCGATGCATCATCATCGTCAAGCCTCTTACCGTCACAAAGGCCTTACGAAGATGGTCACAAATGGCAAATACCGAGCTTCCCGTTGACCCACTCAACTTCCGCAAGGCCGTCCATTTTTGGAGCAGAGATAAATAATTCTCCTTTAAGTTGTTCAAAAGAGAACAATAGTATAAAGGATTCCGAGGGTGTAGAGGGTAGACCTTCAAAAGTTAGAAAGAAGTTATTTGATCTTGAACTTCCGCCTGATGACAATGTTGACCATGACGAACATGAGGAAATGCAATATAAACAGCCGTCCGAAGAATCAAGTTATAAAGATACTTCATCGGGTCAATTTGTTAAGGGGTCTAATGGATTGGCTGATCTTAATGAGCCCATCCATGTTGAAGAAGCAGTGGCTCATGCATCAGTTAAACCAAGAGGGCCACAATTTAATACTCCAAGTGGTGAGCTCTTTGGTAAGGCTCAAAGTGGTCGAGCTAATGGTCCGTTTAATCCTTCAGGGTCGCAATTCATTAGTCCAACTGGTGAGTACTTTGAGAAGGCTCAAAATGGTCGGGCTAATGGTGCAATTAATCATTCATTGCTCGAGGGAAAAAGCAATGGAAGAGATTGGTTGTCCAATATGCGTGAAACAGGTAATGTTCATATTGTCACTTTTTATATTCTCCGTCTCACATGCTACTGTTTATATGATTAAAGTCGTATTTTAATGGCTAAAAGTAATAGATTTTGCTTAAGCTTTTGCTAAACATAATGAGTAGGATTCGAGACATTTTTACACAGTACGTTGGTTTATAAAAAAAAATCAGTTTTGGATGTCCTTATTTTGACAACATGTTGTTATTGGTCAAATATGAACCTGACTTTCATATTCTTGCAATGTGTTATAAAAAAAACGAGTAACTTTATAGCGTATGGTCAAAATGGGCGTTGTAAGCATTTAAACACACCTTGGACGACTCTCAACCCGTATAACATGTTTCCTTTTTTAGCTAATTTTTTTTACATAAGTAATAAAAAAGCTGCATAGTTCTGTTTGTTTTTCATATGTTTGTATTGAATTAAATGTTAAGCTTGCTCTCTTAACAGGCAATAGTAGAAGCAATATGAACTTCACACCAGGAACTTATACCGATCATTCCCGGTTTAATCAAACTTCTTTACCCTTCCCTCCTTCGCGTACAAATGCTTCATACCCGTACATGAATGCTACAGATTTGGCAAATTCTTGGCGAAATCCAAATGGTAGTTTCACAAATAAGTTGACTTTGTTTCAGAAGCAACCGTCTTTTCTATCATCTCCACAAAGCCACGGGATTTATGGAGACAAGTGGCGTATGAATGGATGTTATACACCAAATGGATTTCATCACGGGTCATCATCCGGATCAAAAGATGTATATACCCGTTTGCCTTCTGATACTTATGATCAAAGAAACCGCAATAATCTTGAGGATAAGTCACATAGTTTCTTTAAAGGTTCGAACTTTATCGATTTGACTGGTAGTAATAAAGGCATCGACTTGAATGACGACAGCAATACAGAAAGAAAATGTGATAAAACAGTACCCCCTTGGCTTCAAAATAAACCAGTTATCTGTAATAAAGATTCCCGCCTTGACAATTGTGTAGAAAATAATGGAAAGATTCTTGGGAATCCAATTTTTGGGAATTCGTGCGTTTCAAAAAACGAGTCTTCGTCACTTGTGTCTACCTCAGCATCACTACGTTGTCTTGACAATGGAAAAATAAAGATGGAAACGGAAAATAGAGGATTTGATATGAATGTCGCATGGGATGATCCTGAAAACAAACAGATCGACGTGGAAGATGTTAATCTCGAGAAGGAAACAGATAAAATCAAGAATCATTTTGACTTGAATTCATGCTTGACCGAAGACGATGATTTGATAGTACGTGAATCTGATAAAAGCTCAAGTGAGAAAATGAAGACGATAACAATGGATATAGATTTAGAAGCCCCTGCTGTTCCCGAGGCCGAGGAAGAAGAAACAATTAACGAGGTCAAGAAAATTGATGATTTTGATTATGAGTCGGTAGAAAAAATGGCAGCTGAGGCAATGGTCGCGATGATTGGCATATCTAATCAGCAAGATCAAGTGGGGTCCACATCTGAGGTGGCGGTATGTTCTGATGACAATGACAATGAAAATGACAAAGGACGTCTTTTATTGTTAGTTGAGGCAGTTGAAAACGCGAGGTCCGTATCTAACGAGTTGGATGAATACGAAGAGCTGACTTTGCAACTAGAAGAGACTAAAGAAGAATACATGCCAAAGCCTTTAGCTCCCGATTTTCCGGAGCCCGTGGAAGCGGGCTCGACACGACCTCGAAGAGGTCAAGCGAGGCGAGGTAGGCCCAGGAGGGATTTCCAAAGGGACATCCTTCCCGGGCTAGTTTCTTTATCAAGGCATGAGGTGACTGAAGATTTACAGACGTTTGGTGGGTTAATGAAAGCAACCGGGCATTCTTGGAATGTAGGATTGACGAGAAGGAACGGGACGCGGGGAAGACGGAAGTCTGTGGCCGTGGCTGTCGAGCCGCCTCCCGCTGCCATCCCACCACCTCCTCTGCCACCTCCTCCGCCATCAGCACCACCTTTGTCGGAGCAGCTTAATAACATGGAAGCGGTAGGACTAGATGAAAGAAGCTTAACGGGCTGGGGGAAGACAACAAGACGTCCTCGGAGACAACGGTGCGCTGCGGGTACTTCTGTGGCCGTGGTCCCGTTAATGTAATTTTTGTGCATTTTATCATTACATTATATTTACATGAACTCTGAATTATACAGAGGGAGGTAAAGCAAAGTTTAGGGAAAGCTGATTTATGGCTTTTGTTGAGAGTGAAAATTGTTGTGGGGATTTGTCATTGTACATGTTGTTAGTCTGTCATATCCCAATACTCGGGCACGGGTTTAACCCGACCCAACCCGTGTTTCATATTTCTAACTTGGTAATACTGTTCAGAATTGCCCCGATGTCAGTGAGTTAATCGTGACAAATATACAATAATATTCATTTCGACATACTCAAGTTCAGGAATAAACTGACGTAGCTTAATTAAACATATGTTACAGATTCTCGTCCGGTTTCTTTTACCTTTGGTTTATCCTGGTATGCATAGATGTATCATGTACTTCGACAGCGTCTACTCCACGTAACCCTTCTTCGATACATAACTAAGATTTCGTTACAAGGAATGCATATAAACAACTTTTGGCTAGCGGTTGGTATGTCATACCAAAACAGGGAATGGAATGGATGATTAGGACGTAAGGATAGAAACTGTTTGTTTACTGTGAATGACTCGATTCGATCATTTATTTTAGGTGTTTCAACCTTCAAGTATTCCATTTGTTTGTTAGAAGTACTGCACTACTGCTTTTAGTTTGTTACTGCTATAATTAATGGGTTAATTGCTTCAAAATATATCATGCTTGACATTTTTTTGTTAAACTTTTTTTTTCCCTTATTGTATGTACTGAACGTTCAAATTTCGATCATTGTATGTATTTTGTGACTATTTTACCCTTACTTTTTATAAATTTCGAAGGGTAAAATGGTCATTTTACATTGCAGAATAGTCACAAAATACACACAATGATCGAAATTTAAAAGTTCATTACACACAATAAGAAAAAAAATAAGTTCAGTACACACAATAACAAAAAGTGGCAAGTATGATACATTTTCAAGCAATTAACCCTAATTAATAAACTAAAACGGAGTAAGATACACGAAAATTAGACATTTAGCAACCATATTGCTAAACTTACCATTTGATAATATGACATGGTAAAACGATGAATAACGCGAAAAAAATATCAAAACATAGATCTATGTTCGTTCAATGAGCTCGGTTACCGGTTGGTTTTTTTTTTTTTGAACGGCAAAAATTTATTAAACTAGCAAGGAGCTAGAAAACAATTACAAGGAAATAAATTGGGGATTTTTTAACCAATCGTTCCAAGAAAACGTCGTATGACAACGACTTTTACACCAATTGAAAGCACAAAAAACTATAGCATCAAAAATTTCCGAACGTCTTGGAGGAGATTCTTCAAAAATGATCTGATTCCTAAAGTTCCAGATAAACCACCAAGATACGAAGAACACTCCCTCCAACAAGGTTGCCGGTTGGTTTGAAGAGAATTTTGCAAAAAACTAAGCATTTTCGCGTATAAAACTAAACCCATCTTGTCAAAGGTCTTTTCATTTTGTCTAGAGAAAAGACGAACGAGAGTCTTTATGGCACTAAGTGGTACACATAAGTTAAAGACGACCAAGGTTCATTGTTTCTAGGTAAAAGTCTTATCCAACGCCGTGGATAAAAAAGCTACAATATTCATGTCGTAACCGCACTTTAGAAAAGCAAAAGATCTTGATGTTTAATGCCAATTCCATTGAAAAGTTTGTAAGGGTATTTTTTTTATATCAATTATACTAGTTTTAATCCCCGCGACGGGGCTTGTGCATTATGTTTTTTTTTTAAATATATATATAATTTTTACTTTTTCTGTTTTAGAAGTTATATAAAGTTTAAGGGGTTATTTGTTTTTTCTTAAGTTATAATAAAATTTGTAAATTTATAAATTTACACTTAACTCTATATAATTTATTTAAAATTAAACCACTAAAGTTTTATTAATTACATACTCTTTTTTCAAGTTTTTGTTTTTATAAATTTAACACATATATTTTTTTGTGTTTTTTTTCTCCATCAGATTTCTCCACCAAAATAATGCCAATTTTGGAAGTATTTAAGCTTTTTAATTAAACATATGTTCAAAAATAATAAAAAAATAGAAGCATCATACCTAATAAGGAAATATTTTTTTTTTTGAAATGCAAAAGTCCTCACTTTTCGTTTTCCTTTACTAGGTAAAAGATGTGGCACAACATTTTTTTCCTCTCAAGGCAGATTTCATTGTAGCGATATCAATGTGGAGAGAGTAAGGTCTTCTACTTGTAATTTTGGTTGCTAGCTTTTGTTAGTTTTAATAAAATTTGTTGTTAAGAAAAAAGATCTTGATTCCATGCCACTTTATATGTTTGTCATGAGACCTGTTGGCGTGAGGCCGTCAATGAACTATAGTTTCTCGTTGTTTACCTTAAGAGACTCTTAATGCACGTATCATGTCATGTAACAGATTAAGTAGATAATTTTAAGACACGACCTAGTAAACAAACAAAACACAAGTAAAAAGAACAAGCAAGAACACAAGAATTTCACGTGGTTGAGTTGATCACTAAAAAATCGACCTATGGTTTTAAAAAAATCATAGTAATTTGAAAAAGTAATTAACAAAGTATGTACTTTTAAAAATAATTAACAAAGTAAGTTTTTTTTTATATAATTAGTAAATATCATAAAACTGACGAAAGTTGGGTATTCACACTTCTAGCGGGCATCGTCCTCATTTGCATAGACACCTTCATTTCGATCATCTTCGTTATTGCGGACTCTTTCATTAGCGATGATGATGACGTAGGACATTGATTCCGAATTCCCGACGCCATTACTAGGAGGAATATTATGTCTTGTTTAATTGTTTTGATAATGCGGACGTCAACACAATTTCGATATATCATCTAAAGGAACATGGTAAAGAAACAAGTAGCGGACTGCTACCATCACAACAAATACGATCGACAAAACCCAATGCCATAACGAACAAGTCCAATTGACATCCTTACGTTCATGCTGTATTTGCGATGCGATAACAAGGCTATGAACTTTGAGATCAAAATAGTTTCTTTTAAATAACCCAAACTCCAATATTATTTCTTACATGCTTGAATGTCATTTTTGATCGAAATGCCATGTTTTCTTTTGCTCGTCATCGGCATATCCGAGTGATGATGTGAGAATTATGACGTAGTCATCACCGTTACCGATGACGGAGTCGGCAATGACACCAATGATGACGTATAGTATGGACCGGCCCGGCCCACTCATACTATTATGGGCTTGGTAGCTGATAATGGGCCTCCGGCCCACGCATCGCGGTCACGGCCTCCTGGACTTACGGGTCGCGGCTACCGGCACGCTGTCCGTGGCCGCGGTATCCTCACAAGTTATCTTTAAGAAAGGATAACCTAATTAAATAAGAGATATGCTTTACTTATTTAAACCAGTTAGGATAATTCTGAATCCCTACGATATCGGCCGTGTCTTGGGCCGAAAGTTATGGAAACCCTAAGGATTATTCAGCCTATAAAAGGAACGCAATAGTCATCAATACAGATATCTGGAAAAAAACCCTAATTACATTCGATTACTCCCCATAAGTTATATACTTATTCTCACGCCGGAGTCCAATCGTGGGATCCGCTCCCACGATAAGATTAACGGTGTTTTATTCCTTGTGCAGGGTCCTTCAAACAAGTTCACTTGATACAAGAACGAGGTACTACATACCCGAATAGCTGCCTATTCGGACCAAACAAGACCCGACCTAACTTTTGTATCAACAAGTTGGCGCCATCCGTGGGACCATACACTAGGAATTACTCTCAGAAAAATGAGCGCAATGGCTAACACAACCCCCATTGTGACCACTGTCACGAAAACTGCAACCAAAGAAAAGACGCCAAAGGAAACGGATGCCGCACCCAGGGTGAACATCCTAGACTTCTGCGAGGAACATTACGAGGATATCTTGCCGGTCATTATGGATAAGATTCGCCGTGACAAGCGAAAAGAAGTCCATACTAGGCTGGACTTTGGGGATAATACCAAGAGAAGTCGAAGAATGAGAGAAGGCTCTCAAAACTCAAGTGCGGGAACCTTGTTCGCAAGATACCGTAACCCGTCGGAAAGGCCCAAGGTGAGGGATCGCTTGAAAGACAACGATGGGAACGTGTTTGGCCGGCTAGGTCATTGGAGGCAGAGCGCATTTGATCGACTTAGCGACACTTACTCGCCAAGCATAACTAAGTCCGGGCCAGATAGGGCAAGCTCTAGAGACCATTCTCACAGTAAAGGTCACCCTCACAGACAGGATTCTTCTCTTAGTAGGGATCGTCCCCGAAGTAGAGACCGCTCCCGTAGCATCAAAGAATCATATGATAATACCTGCTCCTCCTACAGGACAGGGGGCAGTCATGGGTATCAGTCTCGCGATAAGGATCGCTCTCGTATTATGAAAAGAGGAAGGGAAAGTGAACCCCCGTTATCTTGCATATCGGAGAGCGGCACCAGCGATGGAGGACACTGGAAGTCAAAGTAAAAAAGGTACAAGCCTACGGATGAAGATGACTTAGCAGTGCCCTGGTCATGCGAAGAGGTGGATCCATTCACACCTCGAATCCGCAATTTCAAAAGTTCGCGGAAAACACGAATGCCTAATAACGTGAAAACCTATGACGGAACAGGAGACCCAGAGGATCACGTAAAAAATTTTCAAGCCGCAGCACAGGTGGAACGCTGGGCAATGCCTACGTGGTGCCATATGTTCAATTCTACCCTAATAGGGACCGCGAGAGTGTGGTTCGATGAGCTCCCTCCGGAAAGCATAGACGGATACAAGGACCTCAAAGCGGCCTTCTTAGCATATTTCATGCAGCAAAAGAAGTACGTAAAAGATCCAGTGGAAATCCACAATATCAAGCAGAGGGATGGAGAGACCATCGAGGATTTCATGGAGCGGTTCAAGGTTGAAACTGGACGCATGAAGGGGGCCCCTGAGTGCATGCGAATCTCCGGATTCATGCATGGGGTTAACAACCCTGAGTTGACAAAACGCCTCAACGAACACGTTCCAAAGACCATGGAAGAAATGATGACAGTCACCACTGCCTTTATACGAGGAGAGACTGCCGCCGCTTCCAAAAAGAAAGGTCACGCACCATGGAAACCACAGGATCAACCCAAAAGGCATGTTTCTGAGCGGAAATCTGACTTTCGAGGTCAGTCACGGGAAGGACGGGGGTCTAGCAGGTTTACCCCCTTACCAGAACGCCCAAAGAAATCCTCGCGGCCGAAGCAGGAAAGTTCAAACCACCACCACCCATGGTAACCCCGGTGGAAAAGAGAAGCAGCAACAAGTTTTGCGACTTTCACAATGATAAAGGACACAGCACGGACGAATGTATGCAGTTAAAAAATCAGATTGAAGAGTTGGTGCGAGCAGGAAAGCTCTCGCATTTAATTAAAGAAATTAAGCAAGGTCGAGATCAAACGAAGGTTGGAAAGAAGGAAACCCCGGCCAAAGACAAGTCCCTGGCAATCTATATGGTACAACCGTGGCATAGAATGACAAGGCAGAAAGTGACTCAAAGCTTTGCCCGTGTCAGCGAAATTACGTTCCCACCACTAACTACCAGCAAGGGGACAGAAGGTCCGCTTGTTATAGAAGCAGAAATTGGCGGACACATGATCCACCGCATGTATGTAGACGGGGGTTCCTCAACAGAAGTGCTCTACGAGCACTGCTTCAACCGGCTCCGACCGGAAATCAAGAGCCAAATGGTCCCGGCGACGACATCGTTAACCGGTTTTAGTGGAGAAACTATATGGCCGCTGGGACAACTTAGGCTCTTGGTAACAATAGGAGATGCAGATCATTCTACAAAAGCATGGATGAATTTCATGATCGTAAGGTCATTATCACCGTACAATGGTATCATTGGAAGGTCTGGAATAAGAGAAATCCAAGCGGTACCATCCACGGCCCATGGAATGCTTAAATTCCCGGTCGATGGAGTAATAGTCACTATCCGTAGCACTATCTTGATACCCGCTGAGTGCGGCACGGTGATCACATCATCTAAGGAGACACTCAAAGAGGCTGAAGTCCGTCATGAAAATTTTAAAGTAGCCCTACATCCAAATTTCCCGGATCAGGAAGTGGCAATCGGAAAGACGCTATCTGCGAAAGGACGGACGAAACTATGCTCACTCCTGAAGAAAAACTTGGATATATTCGCATGGCAGCCGTCAGACATGACAAGAGTACCATGATCAATAGCTGAACATCGGCTCAATATCCGGGAAGGATACCCGCCTGTTTGACAGAAGAAAAAGGGCCAGGCCCCAGAACGTGCCAAAGCCATCCAGGCGAAAGTACAGAAACTAGTAGCGGCGGGGATCATGAATAAAGTTTATTATCACGACTGGCTTTCCAATCCAGTCATGGTGAAAAAGCATGATGGTAGCTGGAGGATGTGTGTGGATTTTACAGATTTAAACAAGGCTTGTCCGCAGGATTGTTATCCCCTTCTTGAGATCGACTGGAAAGTTGAATCTCTCTATAGCTATCCCTTTAAGTGTTTCTTGGACGCTTACAAAGGCTATCACCAGATACAGATGGCCGATTTAGATGAGGAGAAAACGGCTTTCAACACCAGCCAAGGAGTATATTGCTATACAAAAATGCCTTTCGGCCTCAAAAACGCTGACACCACATACCAGCGGCTGGTGGACAAAGCTTTTAATAGCCAAGTTAGTCAGAACATAGAAGTGTACGTCGATAACTTGGTTATTAAGAGTCACACAGAAACAGAGATGTTAAGAGATATTAAGGAAACGTTCCGTACGTTAAAAAGAATTAACATGAAGCTCAATCCCAAAAAATGTACGTTTGGGGCAGCGAAGGGATTGTTCTTAGGGTACATGATTAGCCCGAAAGGGATAAAACCTTGCCCAGATAAAACAGAAGCCGTGCTGCAACTTCCATCCCCAAGGACAATCAAAGACGTCTAGAGCCTCAATGGGAAGTTGGCTAGTCTGAACAGATTCCTCTCCAAATCAGCGGAAAAGTCCTTGCCGCTATTCAAAACTTCGAAAAAATGCATTAAGAAGAGTGAATTCCATTGGACGCCTGAAGCGGAACAAGCCTTCAAGCAGCTGAAGCTACATTTGTCAGAGCTACCCCTGCTGGTAGCACCCAAACCAAAGGAGGAATTGATTGTATACCTGGCCGCCTCCTATAGAGCTATTAGTGCGGTCCTAATGACTAAAAGGGACAAGGTTCAGATGCCAATTTATTTTGTAAGCCGCGCACTGCAGGGCCCCGAGCTAAACTATACCCCAATGGAAAAGCTAGTCCTAGCATTGGTTTTCGCAGCCAAGAGGTTACGAAGATATTTCCAAGCGCACCCTATCGTAGTTATCACCGACCAACCCGTCAAACAAATAATATCGCGCCCCGATGTAGCCGAGCGATTACAAAAATAGAGCGTCATGCTGGGAGAACACAATATCACGTACCGGCCAAGGACATTCGTGAAAGGACATATCTTAGCGGATTTCCTTGTAGAGAAGCCGAACAAAGCTCCACCAGATACGTTAGTGGTTGAAACCCCGCAAGATCCATAGACACTGTTCACGGATAGATCATCATGTGTGGATGGATCGGGTGCTGGCCTAATACTGACAAGCCCAGAGGGAACGGAGTTTACCTACTCGCTAAGGTTTCAGTTCACCGCTTCTAACAACGAGGCAGAGTATGAGGCACTAATAGCTGGCCTACAGATAGCAGCGCAAATGGGAGTGTGTAATGTGCACGTGAGTGTAGATTCTAAACTGGTGGAAAACCAAGTCCTAGGGACATACGTCGCCAAAGAAGAAAATATGATCAAGTACCTTGAGAAGGCCAAAAGCCTGATCAGCGGCTTCGCTAACTTTTCCATAAGCTAAGTCCCAAGAAGTAAAAAAAAGATAGTAGATGCCCTGAGCAAGATTACGTCAACCAGCTTTGCGCACTTATCAAAACAGGTCTTGATCAAAGTACTTAAAGAGAAATCCATACAAGAGGAGGAAGTGGCGACAGTGGTAGAGGAAGAGGGACCAACATGGATGACACCGATAATGGAATATTTAAAAGATGGGACCCTTCTAGACGATAGAAAGGAGGCAAGCAAACTCCGTATCAAGGCTAGACAATACGAATTGTTCGAAGAGGTTCTTTATAGGCGGTCATTCCTAAAGCCGTTGCTAAGGTGTGTTGGACCACTCCAAGCGGATTATGTCATCTGAGAAATTCATGAGGGGTCATGCAGTATGCACACAGGACCACGATCCGTGGTGACTAAATCCATGCGGCTGGGATATTATTGGCCAACCATGCATCGGGATGCACGAGATATGATACGCAAATATAACGATTATCAAATACATCGCCCCATGCCAAGAAACCCCCAACAGCCGCTAACTCCCACTACGGCTCCATGGCCATTCTACAAATGGGGAATTAACATAGCTGGTCCTTTCCCAGAGAGACCAGGAAAAGTCAAGTTTTTAATAGTCGCTATGGACTATTTTACGAAGTGGATAAAGGCGAAATCCGTGGTGATAATCACCAGCAGTCAAGTAAAGAAGTTCGTGTGGGACAACATAGTGTGCTGCTTTGGCCTCCCAGGAGAAATAGTCTAGGACAACGGTAAACAGTTCAGCGACAACCCATTCAAGGATTGGTGTCAAAAGTTGAATATCACATAACGCTTTGCCTCAGTGAAACATCCGTAGTCCAATGGACTCATGGAGAGAGTAAATAGGAGCTTGGGCAAAGGAATGAAGGCCCGCCTGGGCGAGGAAAATAAGAACTGGATATAATAAATCCCCCATGTCCTTTGGGCCCATCGTACAATGATTAAGTCAAGCCACATTGATACCCTTTCTCCATGACATATGGAACAGAAGCCGTCTTACCCGCGGAAATCAGGATGCCAACGTACCGCACCGCGGTAGTGGACGCCGTGCACAATGATGAAGAGCTACGGCTAAATCTGAGATTTACTAAATGAAAGGCGTGAACGCGCAGTGATTCGTGAACCAAGGCCAAACTGAAAATGACAAAGTATTACAATGCTAGGGTCCAGGGTGTTGCTTTTAGATGGAGACTTTGTTTATCGTAGCAATGACGCAAGTCATGCTGCGGCCGGTGAGAAACTTGGACCAAAGTGGGAAGGACCTTATGAGGTCATGGAAGCACTTAGAGACAGAGCATACAAGCGAAGGACTATCGATGGCGCGGACCTTCCGAGTACATGGAACATCGCCAATCTAAAGAAATGCTACCTCTAGGTCGCAGCACATGCATGGATGAACTCTCGCTGTCATTAGGACCCCTAATAAAAGTAATCCATGTATTTTTAACTTTTGTTTTTAGGATATTAATAAAACTCAACAGGGTCTAGCTAACCCTGTGACTTATTTATTGGAAAATTTTCTAAGTTAAATTCCCCCTTTTCTTTATTTATTATTATTTATCATTCCATGAATGCATGCACAATACTATGATTATCTCTGTATGTTTATAGGATAAGTACCCTAATAATTGCTTGTCGCGTAAGAGGGTTGCAACCCCATCGGCCACGGATTTTGTATCCTTAATCTGTGTACCTAAGACGTTAAGCGCATAAAGAAAGACTCCCAAGGAGCACATAAGTCACTAAACATGCCATATATACATCATCAAAGACAGTAAAGTTGGCAATTTACAAAATATTGTTGCCCACGGACATCTATGGGAATATTACATCAAATACAATAAATATCTAAGTACCACAGGCGGTACTACGGCTTAAGACCAATTCAAATTATACATAGCAGGCAAGGACTTTGATCTAATAAGTCTGGGAGACGCTTTGTCTTCTGGTAGCTCAGTCTGGATAGCCGCATCCTCTAGTAGGATTTGAAGACCCTGAGGAATAACGGTCAGGGCAGACACAAGAACCTCGTCCGACCTGGCGTGATAGGCGAAACCAACTCCGTGGGTGCGGCAAACAATCTGGCACTTCTTTCTTCTCTGCCTGACTTATATTCGCAGCTACGGCATCCTCTAAGAGCATCTCCTTTTTAAAAGCCTAAGGATCTTTAGGGTCACGTACCTCGGGGTACACAGGGATCTTTAATTGAGAGACGCTAGGACGTAGATCGCGGATCCATTGGGGAGCGTCTTCCCCAGTATCGCTTTTCAAATATAAGGAAGCCATGATTATATCCATGGGAGCGTCCTTCAAATTTTCTAGTTCATCAATTAGCAGATACTTCAGCTCTTTCAGGGCTTGCATAGCCATAATGAATTTGCCCTCAGCTTTTGGGTCGTAGGCTTTAATGTCCGCCAAGTTCAACTTCACTTCTCCATGCTCCACTCCATGTTTAACGCCCTTGCAAAAACCATTGGCGATCCCAGCAGACACCACATCGGCAAAATCATGCCTTAATTCTAGGGACTCCGAACACTTTAAAACTGCCAAACGCAAACCATGCCCGATGACTCACCGGAGACCAGCGATCACCGTCAGCATGTACGGGTACAGCTCTTCATCAAAGTCTATGCTCAACGCATCCAGCCTTGTATCTATCTCTGCACAGCGTTTTTCCACCTTGGTATCCTCATATTTCTTAAACTCTTCAAGCGAGGCTTTTATCTTTTCCTTACCTGTGACTTGCGCTTGAAGGTTCGATACTTGCTCAGACATCTAATTTTTCTTCACATGGAGATCTGTGAACTGGGCACAGAGGCTGTCCAATTCCTTTGCCAGTTCTGCATTCTTAGCCTCCGTGGCATTTTTCATATCCGCCTCGGCCTCAAGCATCGTCTTCAAGTTTTTTGTCTGATTACGGATATCCTGCACCTCTGCTTCCACAGACCTGAGGGATTGAATTTCCTTATCAAGCTTTTTAATCTCCTCTTCCCTTACCTGAATTCTCTGATCCCGTCTGGCTATCTTGGACCTGGCCTTCTTCAGTAGCCTGACCTCTTGCTCGTACCTTAGCCTTAGTTGGGAGCCCATGGACACTTGCCGTGCCAGATTATACTGGCTAAGAAACTCTGTATTAGGCAAGTGACGCAGTTCAGAGAAATATCCCGACGGCATTATGTGATCCACCATGTTCTGGTACGCTTCTGGTGTGTCTAGGCGACAGTCATTAGTCACACCCTACCCCGGTTGATAAATAACTCTCGGTGATCCGACCATGAAGGGGACGTAAGTTGATCTCCCTGACTTCAGACTTCCCACGGAGAGCTGGACGTTGGCCACCGTAGTATCAGCATCTTCGGTGGGGATCTCGGTCGCCGCTCCCTTAGAGGATCTGCATTAAAATTAGGAAGCAAAAATGATTCATTAGTATTATACTTTGACGAACACCATCACAGAAGGGACATGTAAGGACTGAATCACTTACTGAGTTATGTCTTGCTCGGAGGAGGGTTGCGGCCTCGCATACGACAAAGGATCCGGGTCCCTCACACTCTTCGCAGCGGGCGGAGTACCCTGTACGGAAGGTGTGGCAAAGCTGGAGCCCATATCGAACCACATACCAGCTAGGGATATCCCTCTGTGGGTATTGTGTGTAGGGTTGTACACATAATCTTTCCTCAACACTTTAGGCGGCGCATTCATCCCTGCCTCATCATTAGCTCTTTTGCGGCGAATTTGCTTCCGCCTTTTGTTCACATGTACTACAAGTGGGATTTTCTAAGGCAGTTCATCCTAGGCTCGATTTTCTGTCGACGGGTGATTGTTCCAGTTTTTTTTTTGAGTCTAGGGGTTTTGTATAACATTGTGGGGTGTTTTTCCCAGGTCGTTTACTGAAGGACATCCACCCTGAGTTGAACGAAGGGATGTAGAATACATGAAATAAATTCAATGTGGGAATTATGTTTAGGACGCGGTAGTTGATTTCGAAGTGACTTACTTTGGCCGCGCCTATCACTGAGAATTGTGACAAATGAATTTGGTAATAACCAAGGATGTCAAAAAGGAATTGCGGGAGGGGGATGCAAAAATTTGCGAACTTAAAAAACCTGGTGTATACACCGACTTTGCCCTTCGGGAACTCCATAATTGCTTCTTGGGGCCCAGGAAATTCTAGATGTAAGCCCTCTTGTGTACCATACTCAGAGGCAAACTCTAACAGATACTCGGGGAAAATGGTTGATACGGCGTTCTCGAGATGTATTGTATCCCTACCCATTTTTTAATTAGTTTTACAAAGAGGCGTGGTATACTAACCTGCAGTAGGGGGATTCCGTAGGGATTGGTGACTTGTGCGGCTGTGTGTGTAAAAATGGCGGTTTGATTTGGAAACTGTGGAAACCTATACAGTGATTGCTTGTCCTATTTATACTATGTCCTCGACAGTTGTGCCTTGCCGGATGATTGCCACGTGTACCCCACTTACTTTTTGGATGGCTAGGATTTCAAAGGAAGATGAAACGTTATGTCCCATGATTTAGCCATTTTTACCGTTTCTTGATAATTGGGTCCTATTAATGTGTTGCAGGGCTCAACCAGCAGTCTTGGAGATTGTGAATTTTCAGGTTCGTCCATATTACTTTGTAGTCTAGCAACGGTGACCGCGGTCCTGACCGCGGCCAAGTCTACTAGACTGGGGGGACATGATGACGTATAGTGTGGACCGGCCCGGCCCACTCATACTATTATGGGCTTGGTAGCTGATGATGGGCCTACGGCCCATACATCGCTGTTACGGCCTCACGGACCTACGGGTCGCGGCTACTAGCACGCTGTCCGTGACCACGATATCTTTACAAGTTATCTTTGAGAAAGAATAACCTAATTAAATAAGAGATATGCTTTACTTATTTAAATCAGTTAGGATAATTCCGAATCCCTACAATATCGGCTATGTCTTAGGCCAAAAGTTATGGAAACCCTAAGGGTTGTTCAGCCTATAAAAGGAACATTATTGTCATCAGTGCAGGTAACCTAACCAAACCCTAATTTACATTCAATTACTCCCAGAGCTATATACTTACTCTCATGCTAGAGTCTAATCATGGCATCCGTTCCTACGATAAGGTTAACGGTGTTTTATTTCCTTGTGCAGGGTTCCTAAGCAAGTTCACTTGGTACAAGAATAAGGTGCTTCATACCCGAATAGCTACCTATTCGGACTAAATAAGACCCGTCCTAACTTTTGTATCAACAACTACAAATAAAAAAACACTGGATTAGAAAATCAAGTTTTCCGTTTGACATATTGGGATGTACAATCAAAAAAGTTTAGTGATTAAAGGTAAGGGTGGCAATTCGTGTGGGATTCGGCTTACTCCCCAACCCACACATGCCATGTTTTAGTAATTGTGTCAGACTTGTCAACCCCAACTTGTTTAAACATAACTTGAACATGACCTATTTAACTCACTTATCTAACTTGTTGGCAATTTAGCAAGTTACACATGTTAAATGGGTTGGCAGGTTGACCCGTTTAACCCATATAACACCTTTAAACAACTATAAAATTTGTGTTTTCTGTCAAAAAAAACACTTAAACGGGTTGCCGGGTCGACCTATTTAACCCAACCCAACTCGAACACTGCCCGAAACCTATTTACACCAGACCATAACCTTTTTATTTATGTATCAGTCTCGGTCGTGTTTCATATAGTGTCACAAATTGCAGCCTCTAGTTAAAGGAAACTATAACAAAAACAACTATAATATAAGAAGCAAACCTGGACTCAGCTAATGCTTTTGAAATAAAAAGATCCACATTAGAGAATTTGTATAAAACTGCCTTTGCTGAAAGCACAAGAAGTTTTTTTTCGTTGACCTCACCCAACCAGAACAACTCGTTGTAGTTTCTGTATATATTGAATATTTCTTCAAAGTTAGTTGGTAATTGTTGCACCTGATCCATATTGAAGTTTGAATTCAATACTTGTTGGACTTCTTTCAATTTTTGGATTTCTTTATGTTTCACCTGTATACAAACCACGTTAAATATGCAATATAGAACATGCTTTTAGTTTAATTTTTTGGCATGCATCCGACCTCTATATATATTATAAACAAAAGAGTTTAGAATGGAAGAACGGGATATAATTGCAAACTTACTTCGTCAATGGCTCAAAATTCAATGCCTTCAACATAAACTGCACCATCTCCACAATAGTACGATGAAAAGCTCTCAAGTAGAAACTCAAAAATGGCATCTTCATTCTGATTCAAGAATCGGCACAACTCAATCATCATCCACTCCTTGTCTCTCCATGTTGCGAAATATGCATGCAGATTTTCGGATCCGTTTGTATACTTTAGGTTAACATACATCGGTTTACTTGTGACATGTCTTGAAAAACTATGTTTGAAGACTAAATAGACACCATAAACAACATTTGGAGATAAAAGTTGTGCGGTTATCTTTATTTTGATGTTCAATTTGGAAATATCAAACATCTCCAATACTGTCTCAAACCTGCACATATCATAGATATTCAAGCAATAAAAAAATAGGCTAGCAAGATGCTAGCAAAATTAGTCATTATTCAAAATAGGGTATAGCTAGCTCTATCACCTGTTGAAAAGAAAAACCGAGCTACGAAACTTCAAACAGCAGGTGATATCAAATATAATACCCATATACCAAATATGTGACTATTATAATCAGTCGAGAAAACATTGAAACCTTGTTAGATAACTACCTTTTTCATGTAGTTCCGCTCGGGTTTAAATTGACAAGAAAGGTAACATAAAGCTCCAAACTTATCAATATGAGGCATTTCTAACTCTCTCACTCATTAGAAGGACTGAGAAATCTAGTTTATGAAAATAAGATATATGTTTATCAAAATTTAAGAATTTGTCAAATCCTTAACTTCCAGACCTTTTGACGAGCGTAAAAGTACCTTTGTTGGAAAAAAAAATTCTATTATATACGTAATACACAACACTGCAAGAAAAAAGGACCACCAAGAAAGTTCAAACTGTAAACTAATTATTATGCTACCCTAAATAGCTTGCCATGAATAAACCGGTAAAGGAACTACATTTTTTTCAAAGAAAAAGATATATATACATCTAACAGCAATGCATATGTACACTTATCACTTATGTACTAACAAATATAGAGAGGTAAAGAGAATAACCTTGATTCTTTAAGAGGTTTCCACTCATGTGGACAACTGTATGGGTAAGAAAACATTGTTGCTGAAATATAAATCACACTCAAATTTTATTATGTGTAAATCCATGTGTGCTTTTGATTTATCCAAAATAAACTAAAGGATACATAGAACATATGATGCACAAAATAACATAAGATTTGAGAATGAATGGATTACCACTTTGTCCTGTTGAAGGAGGATTCCTTTGGAGAATGTGTTGTAAAGTTCCTCTTTCTTTTTGTTACAATAGACTTCCGAGCACTTTGACATCTAGATTATTTCTTTGTAGTCTTTAGGCAATTTGGGCTCCCATATCTCATAATCCTCCTGTATATTAATTAATCCATTGATCAGTAAATTCATGTTTTATACAATTACTTTTTAACACATTTATTGTAAACTTGTTTCCCATATGTTTTTTCTTTTATATTTTTGACAGTTGATATCTTATGTATTTGAATAATAAAACTAGAAGATTTTCATTTGCAAAACGTATTTTCTTCTTTTTCTATTTTATGATACCACGTAATTTACATAATGAAGTTTCGATAGGTGTATGAAACAAATAGTTGCCTAATTTGAAATAATTAAAAAACTTACATGGAATTCCAATGCTTTCTTAAGTTGTATTACCACTTCACCTGCCATTGGCCGTCTTTCTCTTCTGTGATCTAAGCATTGATAGGCAATCTTTGAAAATATAGCAAACGACTGTGGCACAATTTGCTCTTTTATACCCTCAAACACTAACTCATCAAGTTTTCCTACTTGATAGTGACTTTTAGCCAAAAAGGGTAAGTAACAATACTCGTCATCAAGTTTTACAGACGATATTTTCCCACACAGTATGTCAAATAAAACTGCACCGAGTGAGAATATGTCAGATTCTTCAGTTAAGAAGCCTGTTTTCGAGTGTAGTGGGTCACGGTAGCCGATTGTGCCTGTAACATTGTCAATGACATAGTCTGCAATCTGATTTTTTGGACATACCAAGGAAAGCCCAAAATTACTAATTTTTGCTTTCCAATCATCAAACAGTAGAATGTTGCTGCTGTTGATGTCCCTATGTATCACCATTTCTCGACTTGAAACAGTTCCATGAAGGAACTCCAACCCTATTGCAATATCAATGCATATTTTAAGCCGCATCACCCACGTAAGACTATCATCGCTCAAGTACTTATCAAGACTTCCTCTGGATGCATACTGACATACAATTATTTTTTCTTCCTCTTCATCACAGTAGCCTACAAGACCAATGACATTTTCATGTTTATACTCCATAAGGATTTCCAATTCTGTCACAAATTGAGCTTCTCTTTCCTCTGTCTTCTTATCCACCCTCTTTGCAGCAATAATTTTAAGTACATGAGCGTGAGTAACTTCTCCTCTGTAAATATTCCTAAAATCTCCATGTCTAATGGGATTGTCTGGACCAAATTCTTGTGTGGCTAACTTTACGTCTGCAAGTGACAGTTTAAGGCTGTCCTTATGGTTCTCCTGTGAATCTTGGGTTAGTAAGTTGATTTGATAAGTAAAAAATAAACTGAAACTACATGAAATCTAAAATTTTCATTGTGACTTACTTGACAATATAGCGCTTTTTTTAGTTCTTTGATGACAATTTCTATTCTTGGACGTGGCGCTTGAGTGTCTGCCACACATCGAGTTGCAATATCTAAAAATATGTCCAAAGACTCTTTATTGGGTACTTTGCTTAAACAAAATACATGTTCATTGGTCTCCTCCTTTATCTTGTGATCAACAATTTCCATTATTGTTCCCTTTTCAAAATGATTTCTTGCGATGGGTGCAATTCCCTTGTCATTCAACGTAGTGTATACAGAATCATAGGCCAACCTGTTGGGATTTAACATTCTAGGTAACTAATTTGCTACGTTGTAGCAACGCGATTGGATCTAGTTAGGGGGGTGCAATAGTTTAACACTTAATAAAGTAAAAGTATTTTACTAACCTTTTGTTTAATGATAATAATTAATAAAACTTACGCCTGATCTTGATCTGAAACATAGTGGTTTAAATTAACACACCTATAGGTTGCTCACACAACACGTCGAATAAGTACGCAACAATGCTAGTCGTAACTTCACGAGCTCCAAACACCAAGTATATGTTGTTTATATCTTGAACCGAAAACCATACAACTCTTGTAGCAATCACCGAAAATCCAAAACTAATCCAGAACCCAGGAAAACAAGGATTAGTGTAATTATTCATGGACTTGCATGTTAAACCTAAATACATGCTTCTGTGAATAAAATATACATGCAAATGTAATTCATTGTTTTTTCTGTTACTCGAATCCCATAGGTGGATTAATAAAAACAAAATAGGGTTGTGGATAATGTGTTGAATTGTTTTGAGTGAAAAGATTAACCAAACCAGAAAAACATTTAGTTAGAGATATATGCTGGTGTGTGTGACGAAATTTGTTTGTGATGGAAATATATTGCATCAATTAATTCTCTTATGGATTCATTAATGTGTCGTGTATGTAGGGAAAAAGAAAAACCGATTTAGGTTTTTGTTTTTGAAAAGGAGTGTTCGATCGTGCCAAATAAGAGTACCCCTAAGGGTGTTTATATATTGCACAAACCCTAAACAAAAACTTGAGCCTTACTCCAAGTTATTGTCTAGCAATCCTACACTTTTCAAAACCGACACTTTGACCTTTCTCTTTTTATTTAACATGTATTAATTAGTTTATAACGTCTAACGGTTAAACTAATTACCGTTAAATATATTTCGTGAAACATATTATATAATTAATAAATATATATAACACGTATATATATTAATTACATAATAAACGTACTCTTCGTGTCTTAACGCGTGTGCCCCCAATAGGCTCACATATTCGTAACATATACATGCTAGCCAACTACCATAACCCAACAGCTCCCACTTGGGAGTTGGAGTAGCACCTAACACTTATACCTATAATTGGCAAAGTCTAGCAACCCACACAATTATGTTCACATTAGGAATATTATGAGATAATAGTTTCAAGAACAATCTCAGCTTATAATGGTTAGTTTATTTCTTGCTATAATCATCATCCCTTTGTTTCAGATACCGTTAAACCATGAATATGGATCATAACTCATTCCATATAGTTTAACTATTTATGTTTCTCGTTATAGAAATAATTCAGATATACCAAATGTAATCAAGAATCATCTTGCATTACCCTTTGGGTACGGCCATACAATTATCTGATTAATTCTGGAGAGGCGCCATGGTATCTTTCTGCAATTTAAACAATTGGAGGAACAAATTCTTTATTGACTACAAGTGTTGTAGATGCTGCTTCACATCACTTTCAAAAATAGCCTTTATGACTACCTTATTCAGGATAACATTTGACTTATAATCAAAAAGTGATATTCACACATGCAGAACTTGCTTGCATCTCAAGTCTAAGGATGACTTTTAAACCATTTTCGATATTTACCTATGACGAGGATCCAAAAGTAAATATTCAAATGTGGGGGTATCCAATATGCATCCCTTGTGAATACACATGAGTTTGGCGGGAACAATCCATATATTCAAAGTATACAGCCAACACTCACATTTGCCTTACATAATAATATTCCTATATTGTTAATCAACAATGGATATATTTAGAATGATAAAATCATTCAAGAATTAAACATGAAAATATAGGATAACAATTATTATATGAATGGATGACAAATACAACGTATCTTCATTCATCAGAAAGTAAAAATTGTCTTACAATCCCAATTATCCAAATACTAAAACAGATATGCATGAAACTAATTAGCAAGTTGAAGTCCAATGTTTCCAACATTCTCAACTCTTTCTTTACAAGACAGCTAAATAGTTATCTGAGTAAACTTTCCGAATACTTGTTTCAAATTCACATATTGTGAAAGATTTGAATAATAAGATGAGTGTCTTATTGTTCACGTGCATACTATTGCAAGAGTCATAGTATGGACAAGGTAATAGTACCTTTTATAGGGTATTTGAATTCAACAACATATCTATCTCAGACAGTCATCTTTACAGTTTCTTAAAATATAAAGTATTCTCATTCTATAATGTGTAATGCAACAATGCTCTTAGCTGAGCATATCTAGTTAGCAGATTTATCATAAATGATGAAATCCTTCTTCAACTAGAATTGATTATTTTCTAGCATCAGTTGTACACAAACAACATTATGCCTTATATAATTCGTAAACATTTGTATTTAACAGTCATCTAAATTCTCTCAATTAGATATTGTTATCTAAATACTCTCAATTAGATACTGTTGTTGTTAGCTCATCTTGCTCTCATGCAAAAGTAACAACCAGCCTCATACACAATATAATATATATACATAATGAATCCTTTGTTATAAACACAAGGTCTCCATCCATGTAACAAATTATATCAAGTGAAATATACCATTTAAGACTTGCTTCAATGATATATTGCATTGTGTTGGACTTTATTTCCGCATACGTTTATCTTAATAAACATTTATTCCAATGTCGTTTGTTCTATCCTAAAATCCCAAGTGAAGTTTCATTCCAATCTCAAGGATTAACATCTAGCTTTGATGGAATGATGCTTTCAATATGTTACACGACATATGAACTTTAAGGAAAAACATAGTGCTCTTACTTGATGTTAGGTGTATTCAGGAGTTATCTTAATTTAATCAGAAATCATATTGTGATTAAACAGAAGATCTCAGCTCCTAGATGCATGATTCAATCCACACTTGGATTCTATTATCTTGTATACATTATAAAGATTATTTTAAACTCATAACCTTTTGATTACACATCGTCCTCGCAAAAGGTAATCATAAAGGGAAAAGTTATAAAACTTAATTGTCATATTACAAATATCGGCTCATAACCCTTTTGATTACACATCGTCCTCGCAAGGTAATCATTAAGGAAAGAGTTATGATCCTTAATTCGCCATATTGTATATTCAAGAAAACTTGTATGACAATTAGTTATCTTTATATAATTAATGCGTCTAAGGTAACCAATTTTTTTTATCATTAGTCAGGCATTAATATGTATACAATTTTGTCCTTATGAGCCTTTCTTCAAAAGAAACTAATTCTAACCTTACATGTTTACTTTTTAGTGAAAGATCAATCAAGCTTGAAACTTCGATTGCCTTTTAAGGACTGCATCTTTTCATTTAAAATTCTAAGATATTTATCAGATCCAAGATGTGGTAATTCATCTTATTAGTTAGCAGGTTTATAATGACCCTTTAACTAATATTTCTCAGTAATGATATAAAAATATCATTCTATTGATGAGGCATCCTTACGGATTTATGAATGAGAGTTACATTATACTTTGGTTCGACATTTTCATGTTTAACCTTATTATGACATCAACAAGTGAATTCAGAAGGTTATGTATTTTGTTCTTGAATATCTTCAAGATTTATAGATACTCCCACTTACTTTTGTAAGAAGAGATACTTCTCTAAATACTAAGTATTTAAGCAACAATAAATTGTTCTTAATTGGGACAACAAAATGCATTTTACAGTTCTCATCTCTAGCTTGTTAATAATATGCTTCATAAGATATTAACAAATTTCAGAACTTTAATCAAGACATAATGGGATTCATCCCAATCCATAAATAGATAATGTCTTGAATACCTTCTAGGTTGAAACTTTATTGAGTGTATCCATGACACACGCAAAATTCTAACCTTGATAGATTTTGGAGGTAGAGCAATTAAAGTTATCATTAATCAAACAATATGAATATCGTTTGTTTAAACACAATAGACATACCATAATGATGTAGTATTCTTTGAGTATTGAAATTGTGAGACTTCATCAGAATTCCTTAGATAACTTAATTCTCTTTGGATCAAATACTCACCAATTGGGTCAAGCCAAATTGAATATAAAGTATTTTAAAACCAAGTGCATGCTATAACGTATATATCTTTGAATAGTACAATAACTCTATGTTCATGTGTTTCAAGAAAACAGAACATGTCAAGTATACGTTATAAGTCTTTGAATAATTCAAGGACCTTATTGTTCATGTGTTAATCAAGAAGACATAACAATTTTACTACTTACTTTATGTTATGAGTCATTGATAAATTCAAGGACTTTATAATTATGTCTTAACAAGAACATAATTATTCTAACTAAAGTAATTATGAACGCAAACTCTTGAGTTCAATAGTAATTTCAAGTTAATTACATACTTCATGATTATGATCATATAATTTAACCATAATTATATTGACTAAAGCATGTAGTCAAGATGTTGAAGTAACTTTACATTATATCTTGACACTTAAATGTAATAGGGCAACAAACAACTCGTGTATTTAAGTCCTAGTAGATTTATTAGCTTTCTTACCTTGCGGTCAAGAGAAACCAATAATCATATTGTTATATGTTGTTCCTTGCACACACTTAAGATTTCTCCCACTTGTGTACGGGACAACATTATTTAATACAATACGACATGCGCTTGAAAGTATAAACAATATGATAGTGTCATAGATATTACAAGTAGATTTCGAACTATAATGTTTAATAAGGAATTGTGGATTATTATTCTATAGATAACATTTTGGAAAGCAACCTCAGATATGGGACTTGTTATCATATAAAATAAAATGCAATCTTACTTAAACATGTGTTTGTTCATATTCGGAAAGTTATGAATTATTTCAAAGCAAGCTAGAAATAATATGGGCGACTACCAAGGAACAAATCTTGTAGCTCCCACTGAAATTGACAACCTTACATGAATGTCTTTTCAGTAGTAAATCACAAAGCTCCCACTGGATTTGTCAACATTGTAAGTGTTACATCACCAGTAGAAAGCAAATAGCGATTTATTTACTTTCCTACTCTCTCTTAGAATGCCTACAAGTGGCAATGTACTTAGGTATTATGTAGATGAGGGACTAGCCATTCATGCTTTCATTAACTTGAACATTTTAGCATGCAATTCCTCCTTAATCAGTCTGCCTAGCCACAAGGGTGTTTAGCACTATAAGGAATGAGTCGAGTCCAAGAAAATTTACCTAGAAGACCTGCTAGCAATTTTCTTTACTCGTGCGGTTTAAACTCATACATCGTGACAAATGCAAGATGTAATTTATTTTGGTAGCTATAGACAAAATGTTCTCTAGTTACTCAAAATATTTTATCTTTCAATTATTTCAAAGCCAAAAAAGGGTAATGAAAGATTAAAAGTGAGTTTAAATATAATTTATAATAATTCAATTATAACCCTATCTTATTCTTGTCAACCAATGAGAAGAGATAGGAGTAAGTCTCACTCTTCTTAACATGAAAAGAGACTATGTTTGTCTTTAAAAGAAAACAAACTTTCGTTTACGAATTATGTTGCAATAACACAATTAATTAGAATATAGAAAGTTCAATTTTAGTATTTTCTATAATTAATTTCTTAATTGAATTAACTACCCAATTAATTTACTAATTAAGACTAAGATCCATCTTGACCTCCTACTTGGTAACCAGAGGTCTGACCAGTGAGAAAACAAGTAGGGCAAGAGGTAAGCGACGAGCGTTAATTGCATTTTAATGCAACTCTTAGGTTTATGATACTTGTCAAAACATTAGTCAGCATGTAATAATGTTAAGAGCATGTTTAGTATCATCTTATGCCTCGGGTCCAGGGTCTGACAAAGAGACTCAAACCAAGTGCACGTGTTCTACGGTTGGATGGCATAGACTTAAAATTTTCCTAGGGGTATGCACATAAATGTGTCAAATGCGTGTACAAAGAGGCATGCAAAACAACTTTGTATCACTGATTTTAAAAACCTTTAGTAATGACACTGTAGTGACATGCCATGGTTCACGGTAACTCCAATCGAACGCACAAAGAAGCGGAGAATCAGGTCAGCGCGAAGCGTATTAAAAACCTGAGTTCTTTAGGAAAAATCCTCCTTAAACTTCTCTTGTAGTTTGTTCTAGTGGATGAGCCGTACTTCCCATGAGTCCATAGCGTCCAGTTTTTAATCTTGAAATCAAGTTTCATAGTTTATAGTCTTATTAATTTTCTCAAAAATCAAATTTTGCACGAAACAAATAATAGGTCACAATGAGCATGTATTTAAACGTGTAATTAATAGACTAGTTTTAATATCATCTTTCTTTAGGTATTAGTCCGTATTGCATACATATTAGGCGCGTATCCGAGTAATCAAGTAAAAATATGCACATAAAGACTAAAGCTAATGATGACATTAAATTAACAAGTAAGCATGCAAAATCCGAGTTCTCAAGCAAGTCTTCCCCAATTGGAGAACCATAAGACCCTCACTAGGTTTTCATCAATGTGCCTAGATCGCCCCATTCATCACAAAAGTGATTGAGTAGGTCTTATGGCCGGATAGGTAAACACAATCAGACTAAATATGTAAAAGATCTAGCTTCCAAAAATAAAAGATTTTAGTTACTATAAATAAAATCAAGATCTTTTATATATATAGTGTGATCTTTATAAAAGGAAACAAATATGCTAAATTAACAATTTAATTTTATTCTTTTTTTTAGCAATCTTAAGTTTTCAAGATCTAGATCTACAAATTTTATTTAATTATGGCAAGGATTTGCATAATCTTTGCCTTAGTTGCAAGAAAACATTAAATAAAATATTAAGCACAGTAGATCAAGCATATGAATTAAATCTAGGCATGTACAAATCAAGACAAGATATAATTCAAAAGTGTAACCCTAAAGCCAAAACGAGTTGGCTCTGATACCACTGTTGGAATTTAACATTCTAGGTAACCAGTTTAGCTACGAGTACGCAGCAGATTGGATCTAGTTAAGGCACATAGAATTAACACTTAATAAATTAAACAAGTAATTTACTAACCTTTTGTTTAATGATAAAAATCAATAAACTTACACCGGATCTTGATCTTGAAAACATAGTGTTTAAATTATCACCTCTACGGTTGCTCACACAACACGTCGAACAAGTACGCTACCATGCTAGTCGTAACTTCACAAATAAACAAACAAACACCATGTGTTCTTGTTATGGATTGAACCGATCGAATACTAAAGTATAAGTTCGAAAGTTTTATTGAAGGAAGAATAATAAATCAATAAATAACGATTTATGCTCTTGACAACAGACCTTGAACAATCATCAATACAAACCCTTATGGGTTAATGTAATGTACCGATTTGATAAACACAAGGTAAGACAAAAGCAATTAATTCTCTTATGGATTCATTAATGTGTCGTGTATGTAGGGAAAAAGAAAAACCGATTTAGGTTTTTGTTTTTGAAAAGGAGTGTTCGATCGTGCCAAATAAGAGCACCCCTAAGGGTGTTTATATATTGCACAAACCCTAAACAAAAACTTGAGCCTTACTCCAAGTTATTGTCTAGCAATCCTACACTTTTCAAAACCGACACTTTGACCTTTCTCTTTTTATTTAACATGTATTAATTAGTTTATAACGTTAAACGGTTAAACTAATTACCGTTAAATATATTTTGTGAAACATATTATATAATTAATAGATATATAACAAGTATATATATTAATTACATAATAAACGTACTCTTCGTGTCTTAACGCGTGTGCCCCCAATAGGCTCACATATTCGTAACGTATACGTATTAGCCAACTACCATAACCCAACAAGCACCATGTCAACTGAGATACAAACCTTAAAATCCCTAGTTAGTTCAATCACTGAGATCATGTCAATTAATTTCCCCTCAAGCGGTGCAAGTTTAGAACTTACTAACAAACATCTGATTATACAAAAAATGATAGCGAGAGATTAGTACTGCATAGGTGGAGCAAAACGACTACTGTTTTATCCCTAATCAACATCCTACACTGGGCACCACATTACAGAATATAATTAGCAGCCAGGAAGCTTCCAAGAGAACAACTTGCACATGATCAACAAATTTAAGCATAAGATGCTTCAAAACCATGAAAGGTTATACTAAGGACTAAGATATAACTTTGTTTGATCATATAAATATAAAATAATACAACTTTGTTAGCCAACTTGCACTTGAATGATGAAAAAACTTATTTTGTTTGATCATATAAACATAAAATAACATGAGTATTTACAAACAAAACGAATGTCTAACCTGTGTTTATCATTATGAAGGTAACCTAAACCACGGGACATGAGTTCGGTCGGTCGCCTAAAAGAAATCAATATCCATGAGCTTGATAGAGAATAGTTTTGATTGTAAAGGAGATAGGTCTTTCTGTGTTTAATGTGGGGGAAGAAGAGTGATACGTGTGTGTTTTTAAGATGCATATAGATAGAATGAAAGTTACTCTGTATATAATAGAGATGGTGCGAGTGGTTGTTGAGTGAAATAAAGAGGGTAGTTGGAAGAGTTAGTAGTAGCATTCAAGTGTCTTCTCAACTACATGGAAGCTTTTTTGATACAACAAGTGCCCATGCTTTTTCACTTTATCTTTTCTACTTATGAAACTACGTGAATGAATACGGAATACTGACACTTTTTCAGCCATATTAATTTGGATTTTGGAGCCATGTTTCCATATAAGCGTGGTTAGCCATGCTGGTTAGCCATGCATGCATAAAGGTCTGTATGATGGAAGAAGTTGTAAGAGTAAGGCACAACATATGTTTGAAATATACATGTGGTGTTAAGAACGAATAATCAACCCTATAATAATAAGAACACAAAACTTTTTAAGTACATGGATGATCAGGAAATAAAATGGCTGATTTTGATTTTCAAAATGCACCAATTTATACTAGAACGTTTTGGCTATGCTCCACCAAAGACATTATCTAATTTGAGAAACTGTATTTTACATTTATCGTTACTAAGAATTCATGAAATATTTTTAGCCATATATTTTATGTTAGATTGAAGTCAACTAACTTAATGTTACTAAGTGGCTCTGAGGAGGAAACGTATATGTAATTCATCAATCTTAGCTTGTTCAAATAGATACTAAACGTTGAGTAATAAAAATCACAATAAATCACTTAGAATTTGATGTGACCTAGTCTTCCCTGGCTTGATGACGGCGAAACACATTGACTAAGACTTTGTGATGATTGGCATGTAGAAAACGAGTGATGACCCGTAAGGATTTGCTCTTTGACTAGAGCTGCGAAGTAAAAAACAAGCTTGAGATCGATAAGTCTTGAGCTATTTTTACAAATTCAAGTTGCTCGATAACTATTATTGATGTTCATCAAGCTCATTTAGCGTACTAGTAGCTTAGTTCTTTACTAGTAGCTTAGTTCTTTCGAGTCTGATTCATAAAATCTCTGATCCAAAATGATGCCATGTTAAAAACCAACTTGATCCATTGTATGTCAACAAATGATACTCAACACCATCCAACTCGAACTAAGATATCGTTTTTACATAGTGACGAGATAAAATTGTACAGTAACAAAAAATCAATACGCCTGTGAGTATAAAACTAACTCAAAATGTGGAGTGTATATTGAATAAAAACAATAATAACCACACATCACGGCTATTATAACACTAATATCATCAATTTTTCGTATAAAGCTACACAACTTTATTTTTGGATGGACAATCCTTATTTCAGTATCAATAGCGAGTATGTGTGTATCTAGCTTATATCAAAGATGGATGGTCATTCCATTCGGCGTCTTGCTTAACTAATAGGATCCTGCTGGGGACAGGGCCATGATGGGAGAACCATCAGTCAGAAGTTTCACTGGCTCCACGGGTCCAGGCGCAACGAATCCGGAGCTCCTAATCTCTCACTCAATCCTCTTCTTTTGTTATCTCCTTGGGTTTGGCATAGGCTAGGCAAATATACATTTTCCATGAAATAAACAAGAGATTGTTAATAGACTATTGAAAAAAAAAATCTTTTAATAAGATATATTGACGAGCTGACGTCCTAAACTATTTATTCTTGTGAATTTTAGAGTATTTCTCGTTTCATTCAGAAGATAGAAACCATAACTAAAAAATTCCAATGTTCGTTTACCTTCACCAGCGGCAAGATTGAAGTAAAGATCAACAATGTTGGGACAACCATTGTAACATTGAGTCGAGCAAAGTTTTTGCGTGAACTTGGACTCAAGAAGGGAGTCTGATGAAATGCCTAGGACATTTCGGTTAAGCCCGCATGCTTCTAGACATTCATCAGATTTCCAATCCAATTTGTCACTTTCGTATCCAATTTGTGATGTACACAAACAACACCTCTTCTCCGCTTCTTCGAACGCTCTCAAACATACAACGCTTCCCACCGGATGACACCGCAAATGCACATGAATCCTTGTTCAAATTCTCGCATGCAATGCTTCCTACATACCAATTCATATAAACATTAATATACTATTCATACATAAAAAATAAAAACTTAAACGAGATTTGACGAAGTTAATTACCTAGTGTGGCTTGAACGGAGAAGGCGGAAATAACGGCACAAACTAAAAATGTCTTGAGCAAATTTGAGGAATCCATAGATATGAACACAAGTGTTTTGAAGATATGTAGATGATCAAGAAATAGATTTGTTACACTTATATGAAGTGAAATTATTGGTTTAGTTTAGTTCTCAAAATGCACCAATTTATACCACTACGTTTTGGCTATGCTCCACCATTCATGCCTCCTTCCAAACTTGGCTTTGATTTTTCAGTAGAATATTATACTACTATATTGCAATCAAAGACATTGTCTAACTTGAACAGTTTTTATATATAAGTGTACCGTTATAATGATTGAGGTTTTAACATTCCAATAAATAAGTAATTCAGGTAAATATACAATACTAATTAACAATGAGTTTGAGATGGTTGGCAAGCAGAAAGCAAGCGATGGTCCGTAAGCATTGGCTCTAGCTTTGGCTAGAGCCACAAACTACAAGACGACTTTGAGCTCCATATGACTCGAACTATATTTGCAAAAGTTACATTACTGTTCCTTTAAGAATAAGCGTAGTGAATTGATCGTTTGGGGGTAAGCATTAACTGGATCTGCATACGTATCTTCTCACGCTTGAATAATTCCTTCTCACAACGCTTCCCCTGGAAAATTCAAATAATTGCATTAACAAAAGTCTCAAGGTTATCACTTCCCATTTGTTCTGAACGAAATGCACCAAAGCCATAGTTTAAAAAGAGTTTGAGATTCTTACGGTTAGGACATTTGTCTTCCTGGCATGGCCTAACTTTTAAAAAAATTCAAGAAAGATGCTCCATGACCGAGCTTTCAAGAACAAGAAAGGCAAAGGCTCAAGGGTGATGATATCTTATCTTCCCCCTTGCTGGTTTCGACATGTCGGAATCAGCAACACCTTGGACGCGCATTTACTTGAGGAATAAATTAGCTCAGATCTAACCCGTAAGAATCAATTGCTGATCAAATCTCTACTCATAACTTCTCTCTGGCTATCATTTTACCAACTGATTTGTAGGCAATTTGAAGTAACCACTGATGAAGTAAACCAGATATACCAAACTTGAAACTGAAGTTGTATTGCCCATTCTTGTGACTTAAGCTTGCACTAATGTTGGAAGAACGGTGTAGAGACTTTGTGCTCCAAGCAAATCTCTAAGTACTTAATACTCTCCCCAAATGTATGAGACTTACATAACCTCTATGCGATTATCACCCATACTTTGGCGTGTTTGTGACATGATGTACTACAAGTAAACTCTTTAAGTGATAAGTTATCAGGTCTTCATAAAACCGATCCACCCTTGACGGCTGGTAACTAGATAAACCCAAGGTCTTCAACTCTATATTAAGCTTGAGCACAGTTATCCTTGTAAATCATGCATCCAACCAACCCCCGACCTTCAAGATTAAATTATGTACGCTCCTTCTTCGAAAAATGCCACTGTAAACTCTCAAATAAGTGATACCCGATCAACTCCGTAGTCACTTAAAAAAATTAATTCCAAATCTAGCCTTTAAGTTTCATGATTCTTTATCCAAATTGATCCAGGTCTCGTCACAAATCTTGTCACTTTGTCATTTTAAAACCTTGAATGCAACCGATAAGCTTTTAATCTCAAATGTATCCATTAACAACTAAATATGGCATAAAATCATCCTAAAACTAAATATGGCATAAAATCATCCCAAGTGAATCATTTAGCCAAATTTAGTTTTAATACGGAACATTTAATCACTCAAACTGTTGTACCAGGGTCCATTACAAACTCAGCCCATTCGTTCGATAACCGATTATCCAATAGAATGGGCCTAGCTGTTTTAACCACATAAATAAATTGTCCACATCACAAGAGCCCAACACTCCTTTGCTGCCAAATCCATATGACTTGGTCCATTTAGCTTGTTGATAAACTTTGGCCCACTCCAAATCATGTATAACCCGATCCATAAGTGGTATATAAAACCACAAATCCCTAATACACCTCATATTAACATAACCCTAATCAAATAAACGCCTCCACTTTTCTTTTCATCCTTACACTCCCAAACAAACTCTTACTCCTTCATTCACCTCTTTTCTCTCCATTACCACAAATCAATCTTGATAAGAAAAATAGACTTCACATCAATCATCAAGTATCTCATTCATTTATTTCTGCCAAGACTCGAGCACAAAACCACAAGAACGACAGCTTCAAGGTCTCTTATAAAGAGGTCTCGGGTAGGTTTTAATTGATGTCTTGAGTGTGTCAATCGACAGAAAGAATAGCTTATAACAGATTTATTATAAGACTATCTTTAATTTCGAATAACAATTGGGTTTTTAACCTACTTAGATCGATGATGATTAGTTTCTTTTCGTGTTGATCTTTTACGGTCTTTGAATGATATTTTCACAGCACGAAAAACATAATCTGAGATCATTTATCATATGGGTTCGAGTCTTGGTGAGATTGTAAGGTGATGGAGATATGATTGTTGTGACGATGGAACTTAGGATTTAGTTGGATTTGAGATGATGTTGTTGAGTTGGTATGGGTGGTTATTGTTGTCGAGTCTGTGATCTTCTTAATCTGTTCTTTTCGTTTGGATCATGACTCATTTGAGTTACCCGGGTCAACTCGGTAAATACCGAGTTGACTCGGTTGGGTTTAGATCGGGTCACATGAATGTTGATCTCGTTCGGCTCTTGAGGGTTTTGACTAGTTCGGTTCTTATGGAATCAACTAGTTCGGTTCACAAAGGTTTGTAACTCGTTCGGTTCCTTATGAAAAAGCTAGATCGGCTCATATAGCTTTTGACTAGTTCGGTTCGAGTTGCTTAGTACTCGTTCGGTTCTCAAAGTAGAACACTTGTTCGGTTCTCAATGATTCTTGCTCGTTCAGGTCCTCTTGGTTTAGACTGGTTCGGTTTCTTCTCAACAGGACTCATTCGGTTCCTTCTCATAAATTAACTCGATCGGTTGAACTAGTTCGGTTCATGAAGAAGATTGACTGGTTCGGTTCCGTCTAGGTTTGAACTCGTTCGGTTGAACTATACCCAACAACATGGATCTCAGTTGTTGCTTTTTCAAGCTTTGTAAAAGAAAATTAAGATACGAAAAAAACTTAAAATAAGCTGTTTACAAGCCGTTATGACCAAAACAACACAACTACAGATTTGACAAAGTGACAAGACCAAACGGACCATAAAGATAAATCCGAACCAAGAGTATGTTGCCATGGCTCTTGATACCAATTAAAAGATTCACGAAATCTATGATCCGGTGGTCTTGGTGAGTCAAACCACATGATAGCCATTTTAGTGAGAGAGAGTAGTGAGATGGAAGATGGAGTTGATATTAGATGGAAAATGAATGAAGGATACCAATTGTAGAAACATGTAATCTTATGATCAAAACAAGAACGTGAGTGCAAGCTGTATGATGAATTCGATAAGTTCACTTACAAGAAAGGAGAGACACTACATGAGTACTACTTGAGGTTCACTTTGCTACTCAATGATATGAACATCTACAAGATGCCACTAGAGCAATTTCAAGTTAATACCAAGTTTTTAAACACTCTACCTGATGAATGGAGCAAATTTGTTACTGATGTTAAATTGGTCAAAGACTTGCATACTACCAATGTTGATCAGCTCCATGCTTACCTGCAACAACACGAAAGACATGCAAATGAAGTTCGTTTGATGCATGAACATAACTCCGATCCTCTTGCTTTAGTTGCATCTCACCAATTAACTCAGTCGGCTTATCAATCTCATCTACACACTTACCCAAACTCTCAACTTCAACATCATGTTTCACCATATCCGTCTTCACAGCTTGTACTATCTTATCAGACTCAACAATTCACAACAAGTCAATCAACACCTCTTTCAATCACTTATCCATCAAATGAGTACCACTCTTCAGTTCACAACAACGTTTATTCTCCATAATCATCCATCACACAACTGGAATATGCTCTCACAACTTACCATCATCAACAATTTGAATTTCCCCAACCAGACTCAGGTCTAATTGTTCCAGTGTTCCAGAAAGGGGATGATCCAATTGATGCGATCAATCACATGATGTCATTCTTAACTGCTGTTGTTACATCCTGGTATCCTACTACTAATAATTTTTTTAGATTCTGTCATTTAGTGTTAAAAAGCTAGGAGAGAAACTAGCTTATTCTTCTAAATAAGCTTTAGGTTTTAATGCTTAAATAGTTCAAATAGGTTAGCATAAGATGGAGTAGCTATAAGGTTTTAGAAGTTTTAGGTTTAAAATAGATTTTAAATAAATTTCATTTTGGACAGTTTTAGATAAGGAGTGTTTGGCTTAAGGAGAATTTGACTAGTAAAGTCAACCATAGACTGTCATAGCACTTCACATAGTTGTGTTTGGTCATATTAATAAGAGTTAGATAGGTCTTAAGAGTTAGTTTGTAATATTTCAAAGTTTAGAGCCTAAAAAGCTTGTATTTGCACCAGGACACTTTTCAGCAGAAAGAAAGAAAAAATGTATTAGTCTTTAAGTGATTAAAGGTTTCTATAGTTTAGAAATTGATTAATCATGTTTCTCCACACTTGTTAGGATTCATTAGATCTAATTTAGCTAAAAAAATCAGCTAGTGTTTTTTTTAGTGTGCCAAGTTTATCAGCTGCAAAAATAGAATAGCAGCAGATTAGGATTCTAGCTTATTTTCTTATTTCTAGTTGTAATTTTGAAAAACCTTTTATCTAGGTTAGTTCTATATCATTAGCATAGCTCATATTCAAAATTTCAGCTTGCAAGGATTAGAAATAAGCTGTTTAGCTTATTAGAAAAAGCTTTAAAAACAGTTATAAGCTGAACTTGCATTTTTTAAGATCATATTTCTTGTTATTCTTGGTAAAACTTAGCTTATTTCTTGTTAGATATACTTAGTACACATCTTAGACTACATTAAGTTTCTTTTAGATCTTAATTTCATTTAGGAATAAGCTAGAAATAAGCCAAAACTTAAAAAGTTAAGAAAACCCCTAGTTTCTGTGAACAGTAGCAAAAAGCTTATTTTCTAGCTTATTCTGTTAACAAAAGTCGAAAGTGCTTTTATTAATGTTGTAGAGAATAAGCTGTTCTACCACTTTGTAGTTTTAAGTTTTAGCTGAAATTCACTTTTTCAATAAGTCAAAAATAAGCTGAATCGCGAGGTTTGTTTTGTATTTTCTTAATAGTTCAGGGTTACTCGTTTGCACTGTAGTGTAAATTTCCACTAGTTTGCCCGCCTACCCTTTGTTTTCCTTTATTACACTTTCTACCTTGTCTTTTTAGGATAATAAAATAGGTTTAATATTTTTCAAATTAGTTTTTATTAAATTAGGGTTTAGATTTTAATTGATAAAATTAGGGCACAATTAGTTTATAAAAATTAGGGCTTTTTGTTCCATTAAATTTCTGCACCTTTCTAGTTTATAAAAACCATTTTTCCTTATTTTTCCAGTTTAATTTGTATTTTCTAGGAATTAAAATAGATTTTAGTAAATTTCTTTTTCTTAAATAAATCATAAAAAATAGAAAGATAGTTGAAAAATTAAAATTCTTTTTGTGAAAATTTTCTTTTTAAATCTAGTATTTTTGAAAAATAAAAGTAAAATTTTAGTTATAATTT